>JBANCZ010000981.1:0-26234 GCA_037040025.1 Sphaerogastrella javana | reverse complement strand
GGATTTATAAACAATCGGATGTTTATTTCAATTTAGTAGGAACTGGCCCGACAGTATGGGACATTGTGTTTAGTATTTTCGGAATAGAATAGTATTTTTGGGGAATTATAGTATTTTTGGAGCAGAATAGTATTTCCGGTGTGGTATGGTTTTTCAGAGTATTTTCGGTTCTGAATAGTCTTATCGATGATCGTTTTCGTTAATTAATATCGATAATCGATATCATTAATCGGTAATTGATGTCGGTAATCGATATAAAATATTTTTAAGAAAAAGAATGGAGCTTTGTAAATATTTTTACTATATATTATATTAAAGAAAGATTCCATATCATATCATTTTATTATCATAATTTTTAAGAAAATATAAACCCTATAAATATTTTCACAATATATATTTATAAATAGAAATATTATTACCATATATATTCAAGAAATATGCCATATCACATAATTATTATAATTTCTAAGAAAACGAATAGAGCTTTGTAAATATTTTTACTACATAGAATATTCAAGAAATATGCCATATATTTACTATAATTTCTAAGAAAACTAAAAAAAATCGTTAAACATATTTTGTACAATATATATTCAAGAAGTATTCCATAGATGGCCTTTAATTATTATAATTTCAATGGAAGCGAACAGAACTTTATAATTATTTTTACTACATACAATATTCAAGAAATATTCCATATATGTATATATCATTTAATTATAATAGTTTCTCTGAAAACTTTAATGAAACTTCATAAACATTTTCACAATATATATATTCAAGAGATTGCATAACTGCAGAACGCATAAAACTTGAGAGTTTAGTGCTATGATATATTGTTATATTTAACCTTAAATCAAGTGTTTCCAAAGTTCATAAACTTAAAGAGTCAAGGAACGGAGCAGACTGGAAGGGGAAGAGGGAGGGGCAGAGACTGAAGCGACTTGAGACTTACTAGTATTGCTATGGTAAAGTAGGGTATATCATGGAGTGGGAGAGAGAGGGAGGAAGATGGAGAGTGGGAGAGAATGGGTCTGTCTTGGGGTGCAGTGGGGCTCTTAGCGGAAGGGGGCGCCAACCAGCCACTAAATTGTTTACACGCAATTTTATCAAAACAATAAATCATGCAGTTGTAACGGCACAACAAAAGGCGGCGACAAACGCTTGACGTCGAGCAGTCAACGTCGCAGTCAGCGTCGCAGTCAACGTCGCAGTCAACGTCGACAGCTACAGAGACGTCCATTCGCATTTGCCATTGGAGTTTTTTTTTGCTTTCTTTTTCCTTTTGGCTGTAGACGTGACGTCAAGTTGACATTTGGTGAAAATCAAATCAAAAGCATTTTTCCGCACAGCGGAAGTGGCGCTAGCTCCAAAGTCACAACTTGGCAAACACACATTTATAACTGCATGGGAGTGTGTGTGTTAGCCAGAGAGAGAGAGAGAGAGAGAGTGTGTGTGTGTTAGCCAGAGTGTGTGTGTGTTTGTGTGTGTTTGTATACGTGTCGCTGGCAATAAACTTGACGGCCATAGTCATCAATCCTGCAAAGAATTCTGCACAAGAGGCAAAAGTTTCATTTCTTTTTTTCAGCAGCTTTTGCTTTTGTTGTTGCCTTTTCTTCCTCTCCTTCTTCTTCTTCACCTTCTTCTTCTTCCTCCCCCTTCTTCTTCTTCCCCTTCTTCTCTTCTTCTTCTCCTTCTTCTTTTTCTTACATTGGCTCACACATTTTTATTTAATTTATAAGCATAACATTTAATATTAATTATACGCCATGCAAGCCCATTGGCAAAAGCACAAGCACAAGCACAAGCACAAGCACAATCACAATCGCAAGTACAAGCACTAGTACAAGCGCTTAAATAAGTACACGTATTTGTGCATCAGTCCGTTTGTTCGTTGCTCGCTTTTCATTTCGCTCATCAACTATGCATGTTTATTTGCACTGCAGCCGCACAGAACGACAGCACACTCCCGTCCAGCAGGGTAGAACCCAAACGGCAATGCTTCGCCTTGGGGTAAAGGGGGGAACGGTAGCAATGAATGCTTTGCAACGCATTGAATTTTCTTTTTAACCCTTTGCCTTTGCCCTTTGGCCTTATAGCATATACACTTTGCCGAGTAAACACGACTGACACATACCCTGAAATCTGCTTTTCAATTTAAATATGTTTTTTATGTATTTATATACAGGGTATATATATTTATAGGGTATATTGGCCTCTATGTTTTGAGAATTTAGTATGATCATTAATATGTATTATTTGCGCAAATATATATATATTTCTATATATTAAATGATTTCTAAACTTTATATATATTATTATTTAGTTAGTCTAGTTAATCTTATTGGTATTTTCTTTTTAGTTAGAGCATTTAGACAAATGAATGAATGCGCTTAAAACGCAGCGAAAACTTTATAATGTTTAAGTTGTGGTTGGTTGGAGAGAGAGAGAGAGAAGGAGAGAGAGAGGGAGAGAGAGATAGAGGGAGGGAGACCAGAGACAGAGAGAGAGTGAAGGAAACTGAGAGTGAGGAAGAGAAACTGAGAGAGAGAGCCATTCAAACACTTTTACACTCTTAAAAATCAGCAGCGAGTTTTTATTTGCATTAAGAAATTATAATTATGGCAGCTGTTGGTCTGATGTCTGCTTACTTTGTTCTTTATCAGCTTTTGGGGTTACTTTCGCTCAACCTTGTTTCCCTCGTTTCCCTTCTTCCACTCCCCTTGGCAAGTTGACTGTTGGCTGGTGCCGGCTGGTAGGGCGCCACACACTTTTTAATTGAAAAGTGCAAAATAATGTTAAGGAAAAGCAAAAAAAAAAAGAAAGACGACGACTACGCAAAGTTTGCGCCCAAGTATTCCCCATACCATTTCCCATTTTCACCCTAACAACCCCGCTACCATCTCCACCCCCCTTCTCCCAAGTGGCCTGCCCCTGTTTGAGCCATGTTTCAGACCATTGTGTGCCCCAGCAGCTGAATGCAGTTTTTTTTTTTTATCAGAACTCAAAGGGGTCAGCTCTGGCTGCAGGCTCTAGGGTTGCCAGGTTGACTGTGGCAGCTATGGTAGTAGTGATTGAAGTAGTAGTAGTAAGGGTTGTTGGACCCTGTCCTACTCCCAAGTGGGCGCTAGGCCATAAACTGAGTAAGTATAGTCGATTACAGTGTGAGTTGGCATTATTCTTCAGATGAAAGCTAAAGATTTTTTCGATTGCACTAAGAGTAAAAGTCGACTCTCATATTAATATATAAATTAAATTGCTTTATCTTATTGCTCTTTGTTCCTACTCATATACTGACATCGTTCTTCTATCTCTCTCTCCTATCTCTCTCCCATTCAGCTATGCCTTCGTTAAGATCCGCGCTCAGCTTACATCTTCATTCGTATGTGCTCTCTCTCTCTCTCTCTCTCTATGCCTATCTCGGGCAATTGCATTGATTGCAGCTCTCTCTTTAACGAAATACCCAATCATGGCCGCGTCAAATGTTCAGCTGAACGAAGAACAAAAACGTTGCATCCTCTGCTCTCTTTCTGTTTATGCGCTCTAAGAATGAAATGTCGATCATATTTTACTACATTCGATTACTTAATTCGTTGATTTCATTCACTCTCTTCAAGCCTTGCAGTCGCTCGTTCAATTGCCTTGAGTGCAGCTCTCTTCCTCTTTTAACGAAAAGTTTAGGTACTGTCGCTTGAATTTGTTCTGTGGATTGATAAAACAAAAAATGTTGCTCTCTCTCTTTGATTAGGAAGTCGGAGAGCGCAGCGTCCGTCAGCTTAATGTTTCATTAGATTTTGCGCTCTCTTTATGTCATGTTGTTGCGTTCGCTGCACCGGTTCGTTCAATTGCTTTGCTTTGCTTTTCCTCTCTTAAAGAGAGAACTCTTTAATGTTTTGCATGCTGATTAAACAGTGATAAACTAAAACGTAAACGTTGTACTCTCTAATATCTTGCTCTATCTCTTTCTCTATCTTTAGTTTTCTCTCTCTCTCTCTCCGCCTCTCTCACGCATTGCCCTTCGTAGCTTATTGATTCATTCGGCTTCGCACTCTCTTTATGCCTTGCTGTTGTGTTGCGCTTAAGCCGCTCTCTTCCCTTTGCATTGATTGCAGCTCTCTCTTCTTCTCTCTTTAACGAAAAGCTCAAGCTCACTGCTGCATCAAATCTTCCTTTAGCAGCATTTTCAAAATAATTACCATGCTCATTTGCACACTTTCTAAGGCTAGAAAATACTATATATTAGCATAATGGAATCAAAAATTATACGTAAATATTGGCAATATGGCATTTATCGATAATGGCGCCATTAACCAGCTCTCGGCTGGCCATCAGGTGGCCATCATCATTGAGCGTGTTCTTTACTTGCAACAGATTTTGCGGCACTTATGCAAAATCGCAAATAGCCAGAGTTGCATTCCAGCAGATGCAAGAGACTCCCAGGTAGAACTAAAGCTGATATAAATGTACGTCTATCTGTCTGTCTATGTGTCTGTCAGACAACCTCTGTCTGTATGTTTGTGTGTGTCTTGCAGCTGCAACTGCAAATGAAGCATGTAATTCACATAGAAAGAGAAACATAGTTGAAAAGAAAGAGAGATATGGATGCAAAGAGAGTGGGAAAGAGAGAGTTGAAGCATCGTTGCAGTTGCATTCTACAAGTAATTTCAAATTGATGGCGCGAAAATTACGACAAACGCTGCGGGGCCCAAGTCAAGCAGTCAAGTTAAGAGCAACAGCAGCAGCAACAGCAGCAGCAGCAGCAGCAGCGAGAACCGTTAGAAAGCGCAACTTTCGTCAAGTCAACTTTGAAATAAGCTTCAAGTCGCTGATGCTGGTGCTGCTGCTGTTGCTGCTGCTGCTGCTGCTGCTGCTGATGATGATTGTTGTTGCTGTAGCTTTTGCTGTTGCTGTAGCTTTTGCTGTTGTTGTAGCTTTTGCTGTTGCTGCTGCTGATGATGGCTAAAATGTTATACAACGCCGCATTTCATTTTTGACCCCAAGCGGCTAATTGTGCGCACAATTGATGATCTAGCTGCTCGCCAGTGAAGGCGCAGTGGGCGTGGCCGCTCACTTAGCCAACAGCCAAATGACTGAACACTGATTGAGCATGCCAAAACAAAATAGCAAAGAAAAAATCTAGAGAAAAATATATAAAAAACAAAGTAAAGCAGGAACTTGAGAGCTTGCAGCAGCTTGTTGAAGCACTTGAACTATTTTAGTGTGTGTGTGTGTGTGTGTGTGGCGCCTCTTTTAGTTCGCTTTAGTTAGCAAATTGGCCTACAAACTTGTCACCATTTATCACACTCAGCGTAAGCATATCAAACAGGCCCTAAAATATTTTCCATATTCTATAAAGGGTATATTCGATTTGTGTAAATCTTTATCGAGGAGCTGAGTTCATACAGAAATAGCTGAGCTTTAAAAACGAAAATCTTGACACAGCCTTGCAAATGTGAGGTACCATCCCTACTCACTGAACGTCAGCATATTCAACAGAGCCTAAAATATTTTCGATATTCGTTAACCAAAAGGTCTATAGAACTGGAATGAATCTCAAACGAAAAGCTGGTCGATACACAAATAGCCGAGCCTTAAAAATGAAAAACTCAACTGTCAGGTACCATCCCTACTCACTCAGCGTCAGTATATTCAACAGAGCCTAAAATATTTTCGATATTCGATAATCAGGGGGTCTATACAACTTGATGAATCTTAAAGGAAAAGCTGACTCAATAGCAACCATCCCTACTCAGTCAGCCGCAAAAAATATACACTGTCATTTTCGATATTCGATAAATGATCTATTCGATTTATGTAAACAGCTGAAAAGAAAAACTCAACACAGCCTTACAACTGTTGGGTACCATCCCTACTGTTATTTTTTTTGGAATTTTTTTTTTTTTCGAACATCGAAAAGTTTTTGAGTGCGAAGGCCTTGCCTCGGCTCGATCGAAGTGCGTGTCGAGAACACAAAATGACACTTAAAGGTACGAGGTATATGTATATGGGCAAAATATCAGGGGAACATATGCACACGCACTCAAACGCACTAACACTAACACTCACACACACTCACACTCATACTCATGCACTCATGGAGCTGCTGCTCACACTCAATCAGGTATCATTTAGGCCTTGGCAATCATCAATCTTCAATGGCAGCAGCCACAGCTACTTTATCTTCAACGACAAGCAGAAGATATATATATGTATATATACCAGACACATTCACACTGAGATAGATATATGTGCCACATATCGCTCAGCTGGTAAGCAAATGTATTTGCATTTGGCAATGGCTTTTGTTTGGCCAACAATAACAATTGATGTCAGCGCCAGGCGACAGCAGAAAAAAATACAAAAATCAAGAAAGAAATGAAGAAAAAACCCCCAAAAAGCCCCTTCAGGCTGCCGCAGAAATTGTTACAAATTTTCCCCGAATTTCGCACTACTGAAATGGGATGATATATCTTTGTTTGTCTGTTTGTCTGTTTGTTTGTTGGTTTGCCTGTTCCTTGTACTATATATGGATGCTGTCCTTTGAAAAGCAACGCACAAAGACACCAAGATAAACACTCGCCTATACTTAATCATAGCACAAAAGACATCCTGTTCATTGGTTGTCAGGAAATTAATTTTAGCTGTAGTAGAGATAGTCGATGTAGTGGATATAAAACGTGTTTAGTTGCAGTAGTAGTAAGGCTATAAACATGCTAGATATTAAGGCAGGAAATATGTATACTATATATGAGTATATATACGTACGATCACTGATTGGTAACACCAACAACAAAAGACGGTGCTAAAGTACGACGATCGATTTGACTTTAACATGAGGATTACTCATTGTAGTAGAACTAGTCCGAGTATTAGTTTTGATATGGGTATTATATCTCCATATATAATTCAATTTTTCATTAATGTTTCTCTATTCTTCACGCGATCACTGGTAGGTAGCTGCAACAACAGAAGACGGTGTTGAAGTACGATGATCGATTTATGTCATTTATCACTATAGTAGATCTAGTCCGAGTATTAGTTTTGTTAGTTATATTTGTATATTATATGGGGAAAAATTATTATTTTTTTATTGTAGATTCTTTATTCTTAATGCGATCACTGATTGGTAGCAGCAAACGTAGAAGACGGTTTTAAAGTACTGTCTCTTGGTTCTTATTTCCACATTAATTTCTATGATGATGACTTCTTGATGTGAAGTGTCATATCTGCAGCTGATTTTGACAGGCAATCTGAACACACACACAGTCTCTTTTTAGATGTCAATCTCCAACACGGTGGCTAGCCCCTTTATAGCCACTTCTTTTGGTTGGGTGGCTACAACCCTTTTGCCTCTGTTCGAGTGCAACACGTAGTAGTGGAGAGTTGCAATGCCTGGAGTTTCTTTGGACATTTTCGCCTATGTGGCAATACGTGCAAAGATTTCCATGGAAATATGCGAATATTTGTGATGCGAAGAACCCAGACCACATGAATTTCAATCAGAGAACCCTGTGAACCCTTTGACGCTAACCTCGGTGCTAAAGCCATTGACACTGGAGGCGGCATCGTCGCCGTCGACGGCACGCGCTTTTGTGCGAAAATATGCAATTGAAATGTTAAATAAATAAAGGCGTAAATACTTGAAGGGCACAAGCAAACGACAAGCATAACATTCAAATGATATACCAAGGATATTTATAACCATATACCATTTCAACTCTACAATAACAAAAAAAAAACCATACAAATGCGTACAATTAAATACCCTATAGGAGCAATTAATGTTCTTCATTTAAATAAATTATTTTCCATCTTAACACAAGGTGTTTCTCTAAATTTTACATCTTTACACAAGGTGTTTCTTCAAATCCAATCAATAATACTTAAACCATATGAAATATAACATTTGTAATATGTTTTATTATTACAAAACCTAGTTTTATTTCAAATTATTCAAATTTTCACATATGCATAGAGTTGTCATATTTAATGACAAGCTTATAATACCCTATTTTGAGTCGTGTATACTATATATATAAAAGAGTGTACCGTTATGCATTCCATAACTTTAGATTCGTCGTCAGACGTTGACGTTGAAACGAATGAATGACTGAATGAATGAATGAGAATATGCAGGCAACGTGATTCGCAGCGACGCGAAGTTGACTCCAACAGCAACGCCATATTGTTTTGGGTTTGAGGGTAGCGGTAAATGGTAAATGGTAAACTTGGAACTGAGCTACAGGGTTGCGGCATGGTACACAGAAGAGTTGGAAGACTCTTTTGGGATGCCATGGGGAAACGTTACCGTTGGCAATGGCATTGCAAGCATTACGGGTTATGCCGTTACCGTTACCGTTACCGTTACCTGTTTACGGTTACCTATCACCGTGCCGTACACAGCGGTTGCAGCGGGTGACGGGTACCGGCGCAGGGTGTTGAGATTGTGTGAATGCAAGGAATATTCGCATTTTGTTCGTTGGCATTTTCTGTCGAGTTCAGCGTAAATTCATTCATTTCCACTTGAATTTACAATTATGCGAAACTGTTGTTGAATGGATGCTGACTTTGCCGTTGGGTGCTGGGAGGGCGCTGAGCGGAGGGAGCCCTTTGGCTCTTTTTGGTCTGTGAGCGGAAGGGAGTGTAGGGTGTCATGCTCTGAGATTGGGTTTTTGCGCTTCGTTTTCGTTTATGCATATTTCCTGTATTTACCATTGGCTACAACAACAACAACAACAGCAAACAACAATAACAAATTTCAGTATTTAGCTTTTAATAAACTTTACACTGGGATGACGCTGCAACTGGAGCTGCAAGCTTTTAGCTCTTAGCTGCGAGAGCTCAATCTCTGAGCTGGGAGCCCTTGGTTTTGCAGCTGCCAGCTCTAGCTCCCTCTCTCTCTCTCTCTCCCTCTCTCTCTCCGTCTCTGTCTCACTCTATCTCTCTCTCTTTCAGCTATTGCTGATGCCAATTGTCAACAGCAGTTGGTATAGGAAGCTTTAGTTGTTGTTGATTTCTCTCTTTTTGTTGGGGTAGCCGTTGCCTTGGTGCGTATGGCATCTCAATGATGGGATTTGTTTACTGAATGCTTTACCTGGAATGTAATTAACTTTATGAGCTATTTCCTCTCTCTCTCTCTTTTTCTTTCTCTCTTTCTCCATCTCCCCCCCCCCCCCTCCTTTATTTGCATACAGCCAAAAAAAGCTGCCAGTAATCATTGAAGAACTATATGCAAATCACATTTTATGCTCAGGCTAACAAATGCAATGCCATAAGTTCTGCTTGACTAACCTTATACAACTAGACAAAACATAGATCAAAATTTGTTCCTTTAAAGCAAAAAATGCATAAATTTTTCATATACACATCTTATGATATAACTAACCATAGAGCAAGTTTATTTGAGTTATAGGAATTGTTGAATTATTCGATATATGTACACATATCATTATACACTCAACTTATTCTGGTATTTCTTCAGTTATAGAAATATTTTAAATTATTATATTATTATTATATATGATTTGACCATCCCGTGATAAACTCAACTTATACTAACCAAGTTCATTTGAATTATAGGAATCTTTCAAATTATTTGATATTTACTAGCAAATTCCTTTAAGCTAAAGAAATTGTTTAAAGTTTTAAAATATGTGTATAGATCTTTCAACATATATGATATGCACATCTCATAATATTATAAACTCAGAAAATTCATTAAAAATATAGGAATCTTTTAAATTATTTCATATACATATTCCAAAATATATTAAATTTACACTAAGTAACTTTATTAATAAAGAAATCTATTAATTTTTTAGAGCCCACACTTTTGCCTTGGATATTACCTACGATATTTTCAATAACAAAATATACGTAAATATAAACTCAGGCCTTACTACTTCTACTACTCCTACTACTACTACAACAACAACAACTACTACTAATCAACCTTGCGCACTTATACCATTTTTTTTTTTTCTGTAATAAAAACTTTTTCCAGCTAAAAAACTTTCCAGTTTCGAGTTGTGCAATGGAAAACTTCACTTTTTTCCCATTTTGTTCAGATTTTTTGTTTTGCAGGACACTTCAGCTTTCCGTTGCTATGATGCAATTCAATGTCATATCCTTGAAAGCTAAAAAACAGACCGCATGAAAACGAATGTTTAGCTCAAGTCGCACGCGATATACACTAACTTTTAATAAATGGAATTTTATACTGAACAAGTTTAGAGAATACTACAATGAGATATAATATTATAATAATAATGACATGATAATCTATTCAAATAATGAATTCTAGAACCATTAGTATTAATTGTAATGAATACTTATTAAATATTCATTACAGAAGAAAAAATATATATTAAATTACAATTATTATGATGCATTAGTTTCATTATCTTATTCTTCTTAGGGTTCATACAGATGCCGATCATGGTTTATACCATATGTCTGCTCGTTCGTACTTTAACATTATAATAATAAAGCCCTTTGGCAGGGCGCGGAGAACCCTCTATAAAAAAGTATCCGAATGTAAAGTTTTATTATTGAAAGTTCATCGATGAATGTGCAAAGAAGTCATGGCAGTCGCAAGGGCAACCCGTTGCTCCATTCTCTCAGTCTTTCTCACTCTCTGCGTCTCTTTATCTCTGTCTTTCAATGTGGATTGCAGTTTCCTTGCGGCTGCTTACAGCCCATTTCCTTTTTTTGCCATTTCCACCCAAACATTTTCAATTTTCTTTTGTATATGCAATGCCACATTGTAAGCAACTCGCTCTCACACTCTCTCCCACTCTTTCGCTCTCTCTCACACCCACACTGTCTCTCTCAGTTACAGGGTGCACTCTTAGGCTCTGGCCAGGTTTTGCCGGTCGCAGCTCTCTGCTAATTTCCTCCGACGAGCCTTCCCAGAGAGTCCAGACAACGTCAGCGGCATATCCTGCCAGTTGGACAGACTGCCAGTCGGATTGACTGCCAGCCTGCCAGTCAGTATGTCTGGATGTCTGGCAATCCAACCGTCTGACTGTCTGCTTAGTCCCCGCATTTGTATGTGTGGCCAATGCGTTTTCAGACAAAAGGGGGGACGTATGGGTGGCACAAACGGCCGTTGTTTGCATTTTTATTTGTATTTCATTTTCAATTGACTGACGAAGGACGAAGGGTGGCTGGGTAGCTGGTTGCCATACCTGGGGGCACCTTGGACTACCTACAACAGACCCACCTACCTGAACTTTACAGTTCAGGCGCTTTGTGTGCACTTCAGCCATTCATCAGAGTTATTTACTTTTTAACGAGTTGATTTCATTCAATTTGTTTGCCCAGGTTTCACTGGCTATTACTGCCTCTTGGCGGCACCGACTCTGACTCCGACTCCGAATCCAAACCAAAACATAGAACCCTCCCGAACATAAAGGTTTCCCAGCATGAAGTTTGCTGTTTTGGGCCTGACACTGTACGCTCCGGCGCGCTAACAGCTTAATGCAGGCTTTAAGCTGCAGCTTAGCACACTGATAAACATGATTGAAATGAGATCTGACAGATACATATAGATATATATAAAAATACAGATACTAGATAACCATATTCTATATAAATTATATAGAATTTTTACAATCATTCATCTGTTACGCACTGTTATCTCTTTTGACCAGTGAAAATCAAAGAAGAATGTACAAATTTGCCCCAGTGTGCAATGCGTCGATCACGGCATAATAGAATGGGCAATATACGCTCTCTTTCTCTCTTTCTCTCTCGCTCTCTATCTCTCTGTATCTCTTTCTCCCTCATTCCAGTTCATCTGGCAGGTATTTGTTTTGTCTGCTTGATCATCTCTAGATCCGTTAGATTTTGGCAAGTACACACGTACATACATACACCACATGCACATAAGAGAACAATGAAGAAGAAGGAGAATGAAAAACTTGCCATCAGATAATGCTTCATATTATAAAAGGTGCAATAAACGCTCAATCTTCTTTGGTCGCTCACCATTAGCATAGTGCAATATGCATTAACGCAGGCCTGAATGTATGTGTGCATGTATGTATGTATACATTGAATGCTTCGACTGATTTGATAGTCTCTAACTTCGCCAAGCTTCGGCAACTACACATATGCACATGCATACATACATACGAATTTGCGTGTGTGCTATGGATCTGCGACAACACAACGAAATACGCGATAAATCTACAATCTCTCTCTCTCTCTCTCTCTTTCGCTCTCACTTTCAATAGCTCAAATGGCAAGAGGTGCAATAAACACTCTACCTCTCACTCTCGCTTGCACTCGCATCAGTTCAACAAGAGCGCCAATTGTTTTTGATTGGATTCTCTATTCCTCGTTTGTTCTTGATTTCGCTTCTATATGCATGTTGTGTGTGGCCGATACGAATGCAAAATACTCTACCCAAATGTGCATTATAAGGTCTCTGACAAATCCTCTCATAGATAAAGCTAAAGCTCTGGAGTCTTGTTTGTTTTTTGACACCAAAAAAATTTTAAAAAAATGCCAAAAAAAAATTTAACTAAAAAGCAACTAGAAGAAAAAAAAATTGTACATAAAAAAATTATTATTAGGATGATGCCTATTTAGATACGCTTTATAGAACTGAAAATACTATATACCTGACGCCTACAATCCGGCAACATCCCTACTGTACATTTTTTCAATTCGATATTTTTCTGTGTGTACACATTTTGTATTTTTCATTCCAGACTCTGTTTTCGTTGTTTCTCCTTTTGGGCTTGTTTCTAGGTTCGCATGGAGTCAAGTTCCGAGTGCCTTTTGGCGTTTGTTTCGGTTTCAATAAATATTTTCACAATGCACAAATTAAAAATTCTTCATTATAATAATAGAACAACATGGTCCATCATCAAATGGCGCAAAGGACGCCCACAAGCAGCAAAAACAGTAGAAGCAGCCAAGAAGCGTTTTGTCTATTTATCAAAAAACTTTGTATGCCCTTTGCCTTTTCGATAACAGAAACAACAACAACAACAACGATAACATAAGGAAAAACATTCAAGTGTCCTGACCCTGGCAATTCGATTGAAATTGTTGCCTGCGGCTATGATTTTATGAGAATTTCTGTTTGTCTTGAAGGCAGCGGCGCATCGAATATAATTAAATTGTTCACATTTTACAGATGCCACGAAATGTGTTTGCTCTAAATTAACCAAACAATATAATGCTTAAATATTGATAGTAACTTTTTCTATATATATACATAAATACACGACCTGCAGGCGTTTTGGTGCCATCTGTTCGACCAATTATGTTTAATATAAACAAAGTTTTATGCCAAAAACTAAAAACTCGAATTTAACTAAATTGGACAAAATGAAATGAGATTAACTCTGAAGCGACAGCTGTTCGTGGATTGAAGCCGAAATTTTGGTAAAAGAAAATCCTATAGACGGCACTACGATAATCTTGGCAGAAAGTGTTAAAATTTAAAGTTAGGATTATAGTGAATTTGAAATTATATAAGAAAAAACTCTTATTGCACTTATTATAACATTTGCTTGATTTATTTTAAAATATATCTAATGCGGTTTCGGCTGTGTTTCTTTGGGGTCTACAGAACGATATGCCATACGATTTCCATTACATAGGCATTAAATCGCCGGCTTGCTTCTCGAAGCAGCCTAAGATTTGGAAGGCTGTATCACAAGGATTTGCACCCTTCAAGCCGCCACAGGTATCCACAGCCTTCTCGACTTTGCTCCTTCTGGCAGCATCAGGGAAGTATTGTAGTAGGGTGTCCTTTTGCAATTTGCCACTGTCATCCATTAGGTCGAATTTCACCAGGAGACATTGCGAGAAACATTTCATATTATCCATGGCATCTTCGGGCTTGGCTTTACCCGATTTTAGATCGGCCAGATCCTGATCAGTAATGCCGTTATCTTTTTTGCAGTTATTGACAATTTGACCGGGATGCTGTGCCTAAAAAAAATAATTAAAAATTATATGAATTTCTATAATATTCTATTTAAGGATCACTTACCATTAGCAGTCCAGTCAGACAGCCGAGGAGAAGTGCCAGTGCGAATGTTGCCTTCATTTTGGTTGTTACACTTGTTACACTTCCACGAATTGATGCCATGTTCTCCATGTGGTTCACCTTTTATAGCAATTCTAGTAATTTCATTTCGTAACTGCATTTTGTAAATCTGTGTGCAATCGTTTAATTATCTGTAGTTCCGCTCTGTAGGCACTGTCAATGCCAATGCCACGCTAACGCCACTCCATTGTCTTAAATAATTAGTAATTTTAATTATATCCGAATCTGATAAAGCCTTATTATTTCCAGATCCGGTGTTAAAATAATTAAATAATAGAGTAACTTTATTCTTGATCGGCTTTTGTTTTAGTACGACCATCTTTCCCGACGAGCTCGACACTACTTTTCGTTATGTTTTGCTTTGATTGTTAGTTCCTTGTGCCTTGCCTTTCGTACTTTTCAAAGAGATCGATGCCAAGCAGA
The DNA here is from genome assembly GCA_037040025.1 of Sphaerogastrella javana. Lineage (NCBI taxonomy): Eukaryota > Metazoa > Arthropoda > Insecta > Diptera > Drosophilidae > Sphaerogastrella > Sphaerogastrella javana. Next base: position 11,740 of record JBANCZ010000981.1, on the reverse strand, counting down.
GCATATGGAGTACGCTTTAACAGTATTCTTGTCCCTTTCATACCCAAATGCGCTAGCATGTGACAAAGAGAGAAAACCAAACACTCAATATGCCTGAGCCAAGTAATGCAATGTTATTGCACTTAAAATACCCTGTGCGAAATATGCATATACATATATATATATATGATATTGCTAAGAATTCATATTATAAATATATTAATAATGTTGTTTATATAATTTTTTAATACGTATTTGAATTTTAACATGGTTATACATATTTAACCATGTTATTTATGTACATATGTTTACCCAAGAGATCCACCAAGCTACCCCTTCAATTTGCCAAATTATTCAAGTCGACAAACTGACCAAATTTTACAGCTTGAAGAGAAAAGAAAAACAGAGACGGCAACATTGCACATTTGCCTGTACGCCTTGCTCTCTCTCTCTCACACCCATTGGACAGCCCAGAGCACAAAACAAACACTGGATCAAAACAAAACAGAGAACATAAATGGAGAGGTAGTGGTTGACTGGAAATCATAAAATGTTATGTTAACCCGCTTAACAGCATGCTGTCTCTTTAGCTCTCCACGGTAAGTTGCTCCTCTGTTAACTTAACAGAGCCTCTTTGAAAATTCGATAATTAAATATATTACGTTTTATATTATTAATGAAATCTTTTTTATAAAATCCTATTTTATATAAAATTCCCCATTGATCTTTAAAATAAACTAAAAAATTTGACTTTAATAAGTTATACAGAGTGTGTGCTGTTAATAATTTTGTTTTTATTTTTTATTTTTTTTTCAATCTCTGATTAACCATCTAATGTTAAAATTGATGTTCGTTTTTCACCCAGCCGCAATTTGTTAATCTCTATCAACAGTAAAAAAAATAGAGAAAATTTAAATTGTTTATTACGAAAGAGTAAATCGCCCGGGGCTCTACCATATAGAAATTTCAAACGAAAATGTGTTTATAATGGTTTTAGTGCAATTTTGTAGCTAAATATGTTGATTATATTATGCCTGAACATACGTCCATTAATTAATAACGTTTTATTGTAATTGTTATCTAGTTTTTAATGCACTTTGCCTGCAATTTTTTCCCTATTTTTTTTTTTCAATGCATGCTTCATTAATTTTTGCATTATTACATAAGTTCTATGGATTTTTTGCATTTTGCCATTTTACTTTTTGTCTTTTTTTGTTGTTGTTGTTTGCGTATATTAATTAGATTTCCATGACAATACGTTAATTGCTTTTAGTTATTATAATTATTATTAATATGATGTATTTTAATGGACCTCTCGGTTGATCATAAAATTTCAGGCGCTAATTGAAATCCTTTTAGAGTAATTACGAATATTTGAATGAGCAACTTTTGCTTCGGTCCTGGTTAGGGTTTTTCCTCTTTTGTGGTTTAGTTAGAAAAACAAACTAATTTAGTAAATTACTATTTAGTGGCCTTACACATTAACACATACATATATACTACCTATTATATAGGAAGGAGCTGCCGTTACTTTTGGCCACACACAAAGGTCATTTTGGTGCTTTGAAGTTGAGCTTTGAAATGCGCCAAAGGACATTTAACAAATGGCATGCTTTTGTGCTTATAACTCTCTTTGTATACGTGTGTGAGTGTTCTTTGTGTGTGTGTGTGTTGTGTGTGTTGTGTGTGTTTTTGCGGGTGTATACACATTGCAATTGCTGTCGAAACATCAAAGCATTGCGAGTTTTCCAGTTGACTTCATCAGTAGATTGTGTGAAGTATGTCAAAAATGTGTTACAAACTGTCCAACAACTTTTTCTGCTGCGTATACCCTGTACAAATACCAACAGCTTAATAGTAATTGCACAACCTACAAGAACAATAAAAACTATACTATAATCAGTCTAACATATGAGGTGGAATTCGATCTTATATAAAATATTTAGTGGGTATCTCTACATTTAAAGGGTATCTCTTAGTCGCTGTGCTTGCATTGAGTTCAAATTTTTTACTACTTCATCAGTTTTATAGTCGAATCATGGCAAACTTTAAACCATGCTCTAAAAAAATCGTATGCTTAACAAGCTCTTAAACACAGCGGCACGTGCTGAACACCCTTAACCCATGCTGGCCCCACCCACTGACCATTGTTAACGCTATTCTCTTATTCTTTTTTAGCTTGAATCAAATATAGTGAAGAGAGTAAAATAATATTGGCCAAGCTTTTAAAATACATTTTACATGCACTTCAATTTAATTGACGCGTGCCCAGGCCTGAAAAGCGCGCGAAATTTGATCTAACAAGTTTCCGATAATATTCTACAGAGATACAGAGGGTAAAAGAGGGAGAGAGAGAGAGAGAGAAAGAGGGAGAGAGATAGTGAGTGAGAGTAAGAGTGAGGGCATTCAATTAGTTTAACACCCCAAGGTATTAAAATTTTGTCGAAGGCGGCACAACAATTGGATCTCAGCTTACGAGTACTTCAAATTAAATGGGGGGATTTACAACCACTCGAAAAAGATGAGGAAGAAGTAGAAGCGATACAGTAGCCGGCTAATGAAACTAGAGCTGCAAGCAAAGGGTGCGGTCAAAAAAATAAGGGCAGAACATTCAAATTTATATACGCATGACCTGATATGGGTCTATGCAAAATTATTATAATTAGCAAGAAAAGAAGTTGGGAAATGAGCAAGAAAAAGGAAGAGCTAGAATATAATACATATATGAGCTGAAGATCATATAACCTTTACATGAGTGCCGTTAAAAGAAGGAACTGAAAACCTAGCCTAGGAATTGAGGATGACCGTAAATATAAAAAACATAAAAGATATATAATAAAATTCTTAAGAAAATGTATTTGAGGTAATATTGTGTAGAAAAAGCTTGTTGCTTTTGCTGTTTCTAAAGAAAATTTACCACAATTTACAATGTACTTACCTTGGCTAAACATACACAAATCCTTGGCCTCCAGAACCCCCAATCCACTTGCCCCTAGTGGCCTGTGGCACGTAGAAAAATGGGCATGAAAACAAAATGCAGCGAGGCATAAGAAGCTGCCACACAACATTGACAACTACGTGAATTTCTGTGACCCCCCCTTGACTCTCTCTTTCGTCCCCTCTTGCTATGTATCTGCCACACGCTGCATACGCCCCTGGCCCTTTTAAAATATCTAACTAGACCGGGCAATGCCGTCCAACACTGGCTACGTAATATGTCCTACGGCTTAGAGCATGTGTCGTTCCTTTAGTTTCTATTGTTGCTGTTGTTGTTGTTGTTGTTGTTGTTGTTATTATTGTTGTTGCTGCTGCTGTTGTTGTTGTTGTTGCTGTTGTTGCTGCATTGAGGCTATTGTCTGACTGAGGCTTTACAACTCATAAACAGCAGCCCCGCAGCCGCCCAGTAATAACAGTTTAAGCCCGAGGCACTGCCCGAAAATTGTCCACATCTTGTTTAATTTTTTTGCGTTTCTTCTGCGTTTTTTGTGTGCTTTTGTTAAGCTATACACTACTAAATGAGGTTATGTTAGTTTTCAAACATAATGTGTGGAAAACCTTATACAGCTTATTAAGGATAACACCTCCTACACACCCTATAAGATGTTTTGTTAATTTTTTCATGTTATATGTTTAATATAAAATTTATAATACATTTAATATAATCATAATTAATGTAGAAATCATAATATATTTTGTTTGAAAATTCTGGAAAAAATTATAAAACATATAAATAAACTTACATACAGTGGATTGGCAAAGTTATTATAGCCTTGAAATTCTTACATTTCAAAAAGATTTAAAAGAAGCACTGCAATAAAAAATAAATAAATTATATAACTATTGTTTTTGCCTTAATTCTTCAATTAAATATACTACAAAATGTATGAGAAGGAAATGGAAGTACAGCAAAAGAAACACAAAAATATATACATAAATGATAGATAATGTTAAAATATTATTATTAAAGATGTTACTATAAAATATAAATCAAGCCTAATTTTTGAATTATTTTAAAAATTCAGTAAAGTTGTAAAAACGATGTTTTTAATAATTATTATATAATATACAAAAATATGAAGAATATATTGTCTAATATATAGAAAATGACCAATAGAATGAATTATATTCTACTTTCATATGAAAGGTCGTATTTTTTTAGTAACTCCATATTTCGCTATTATTACAAGAAAGAATATGGCATATATAATAAAATATTATATTCATTCCGGTAATACGGATTTGCATCATAAGTACTATAATTTCTTTTTATAATCAAATAAACATACGAGAATTTTTCATTTATCTAAAAAATACGATATTCTTTGAATATCAAAAAAATATATTTGCTTGCATATATAGAGCATTAAATTGTCGCTCAGTTTCAACCGTTCTGTAATTTTTTCTTGGTATACTTAACAAGCAATTTTACATGTGCTAAAAAAAAACAAAAGTATAGTCCTTCCCCCTCAGCCATAGACGCAATGCTGCTTCCCCTTCAAAAAGATTTCATTCCGTGTTGCTTCTGCTGTTTTTTTTTTTTTTGTTGTAGCATCTTTGGCCTGGGCTGCATGTGCGTTTATGACTTCATAATGAAAGCTGTGCAGGCACAGGGGCAGGACGATGACTTTGGGGAGGCATAAGTCGCATTACCAGACCGACCAAACCGACCGAACCGACCAGACCAAAACCCCCGCGGGCCAGCCGACAGACGAGCAGAGATGCATTGCACTGTGCCGCCTTTAGCGCAGGGATGGAATGTGGATGCCATGTGGATGTTCTTGTTGTTGTTGTGGTTGTTGTTGTTCTTGTTGTTGTTATTGTTATGGATTTGCGTAGGCGTTGCGTTAACATGCGACTAAGTCCTTTTATATCCTGCAGCATTCGCTTTGGCTGCCATGCATACATATCTTTAGCCTTAGACTATCATCAATTGCTGTCCCCATGGTGTAGTTAGGCTGTCCCCTTGGCTCCAACCCAGCCACCCGCCATCCACCCAGTTGCCCATCTTACATCTTCTCTAACATCTCTTCCCACCCCGAGACCATACATTTATGCTTATATAGGCCAGCTACAGAATTTAATGCCAACCTCTGGGAGCTATTGCGGCGCAGCTACTGACGCGGCCCCAATCCCATGCAGGAGCACATATATATGCTCATATGCTGGTCTGTGTGTGTGAGTGTGTTGGGTCAGTATCATATAAAGTGTTTTTTTTTTTATAAACAATTTAAAATTGCCTTTCAAAATGGTTTTCGGGACTTTTCTAGCCAAATTGTTTTATATGCGCTGACTTTGGCTATAACTATGGCTATAACTATGACTATGGATGTGGATGTAGATGTAGATGTGGATGTGGATGTGGATGTGGATGTGGATGTGGATGTTGTTGTTGATGTGTATGTTGATCTGAATCTGTATTTGGATGAGGCTGTGCACTTTATTGACTCCAAAGCGTACAAAATGCGGCTGTGCGTCTGTCCATGTGAAGCGTTGCTGCCTCGGGCCGCATTACTTTGCATAATCCGAGCGTAACTGAAACTATGTGGCTCCATAATGCGCCACATTAACTTTGGCCAGAGCAAAACAAACGCACACACAAACACGCATATATGTATATATCATTCACACACATACATTTATATATATAAATACACACACACCTCATACACTCATCTCTTTTGCACACATCTTTCGCATATATCTCTCACACTTCGATATCACTCTCTCATTCTCACTCTCTGACGCTCTCCGCTCTCGCTCTCTATCTCTGTTTCTCTCACTATGTTTCTCTCTCTCCCACTCCTTCCCGCACTCTCTTATTCTAGCACTCACTCTCTCACTCTCACGCTCTCTCACTCTAGCACTCTCACACTCCCACTCTCTCTCACTCTAGCACTCTCTCACTCTCACGCTTCCTCTTCATCTCTCCATTTCCCCTTCCCATCATCTTTATGTATATTTGTATAAATCACAGCGCAGCAAATAAATAAAAAAGCAAAGATAATGCGCAAAAAATTAGAAATAAGCACAAAATAATAAACCATGGTGGCAATAAAGAAAAGAAGAGGAGAAGAATAAGCAACAGCAGAAAATAAATCAAGAAGCAAGGAAATAGAAACAACAACAAGAAGCAAAAGCAAAAGCAAAAACATAAGCAAAAGCAACAATGCAAACAAACAGTCCAAGTCGAAGTCGAAATCGTAGTCCATGGGAAAGAGGAAGGTGAAGTGAAAGAGGAGGTCGAAGACATGGGGAAAGGGAAAGGTGAAGCGGAAGGGGAAGTCCAAGTTGTTAGTCGCTTGCTGCGCCATGTGGCAATGTGTATAGTATTACTATGTGGCACACATGCTGCAGCCGCACACTGGGCCACCCCATGCCACACGCGCCCAGCCAGCAGTCACAAGCCACCAAAGGCAGAGCCACCCATACACCTGTCCAGTCATTCTTCTTGCTCCTCCTGCTTCAGATGCTCCTCATAGTACAACTGCTGCTTCTAATGCTTCACGTGCTTCTTATGCTGCTCCTCCATCTCCTCTTGCTACTCCTCCAGCTTCTCTAACTGCTCCTCTTGCTGCTTCCCCAGCTACTCTTACTGCTCTTCCTGTTCCACTTCTCCATCTCCTTCTGCTGTAGCTTCCTACTGTTGCACCTGCTGCTCTTCTTGCTCCACATGCTTTTCGCTCTGTTATTAGTTCAGCTGCTCTTGCTCCCCCTGCTCAGGCTTGGCTGCTTCTCTTGCTCCTGTTATATCATCGTTCAGCGTTCCACTACACCCAATTCACCTTGGCAGAGAGCTACAAGAGAAAGGTATAGAGTGATGGAGAGGGAGTTGGAAAGGAAGAGGGAGAGGAAAAAAGCAGAGCATCTCTGCAACGACCGCATGATTTCATCTTTCGCTTTTCATGCAGACAACTTAAGCAAAAATACCAGCAGCTGTCATTAGAACCAGCCAAATACCCTATATATTTGAGGGCATAAAGTAGGGTCTAATTAAACCATTAATCAACTACAACAAAGAGATAAAAATTTTAAACAAATAAAACATATGATAACATATAAATTAATATGATATACAATACATTCATAAACTATAATAAAGCTTTTTATAGTTTGGAGAGCTATTATATTATTATAAAATAATATATATATTTGAAATAATTTTTGGAATAACCACTAAAATTCATAAGCAAGATTAATTTTCAGTTTGGAGAGTTCAATATTTTCATTTTAAAGAATTTTCTTAAATTAAAGTATTAAATATATGAAATAAAATAAAAAAAAAAAAACATTTATATATATAAATAAAATTATTAAGACTATTTTAGTTTAGAGAACTTTAATGTGAACTTTAATGCAAATTTTCATGAATTGAATGCCAAATAAAAATTAAAATTTAAATCACAAATTAAATATACATATTCTAAGTTGTTAACTCTTTTTAAATAAACTGTAATAATTAGTTTTAGTTGAGAGAGCTTTATTTATTATGTACAAAATTTTATATATTATAATATTTATCTAATAAATTTTAAAGAAATTTTTGAATAATTTAAAAAAAATATTTAGAACACATAAACGGAAAGAGTATTTCAAATTCGACAACTTCATAATTGTATTATAAGTGTGTGTATGGATGTACGTATTCCTATATATTTGGGATTCGCATTTATATATATTTTTTTCATTAAATTCGCCTAAGCAGAATGTTGGCCCTACCATATGAGTTCGTGTGTGTGTGTCTCTCTTTTTCACTCTCTCTCTCTCTCTCTCTCTCTCTCTCTCTCTCTCTCTTTGTCTGCTTGTGTTTGTGCAAGATGATTTATGGAACAGACTTCATAAAGTTCATAAATGTCGCGGCAAGCAGGCGGCACTCAAGGCGCAAAAGAGGTGTGTGTATATCTCTGACTATGACTGTATGTGCTTATAAGAGTGTCTGTGTGTGTGTGTATTTGTGTCTGCCACACTCACACACACACACACAGATAGACACACTCATGCAGTTGACACTTTCACCTAGCTGCTAAAAGGGACCGAAAAAAAGGGAGGAACAGTGGAAAGAGACAGACGGAATGGCACTGATGGCAACTGTGGAATGGGTAAATTTTTGCGCATTTAATTAACTAAAATGCTATAAATATGATTTTAAATTAATTTACTTGCGTGCATTATTAATTTACAAAGTGTACGGTTTGCTAAAACTGAGAACTACACGAAAGAAGAGGGAATGTAAAGGGAAAGCAAAGGGAAAGCCGTCTGTCTGCGCACCCTAGATGTCCAGAGATTGAGATTAATGGATATGAAAAACTTAGTCTCTGCTGTGCGTAAAAGTTTTATAGACACTGTAGTATGAAAATGAATTATTTAATAGTTGCATACAATATAATAGATATACAGAAAAACATAATAAATAATATAAATATAATATGAATTAAATACTTTAATCCAATGGTGAATTTAATTTCATTAAATATGGCTTTGAAAACTTAAGCAAAAATTTAAATACGAAATTTATACAAATAATTTTCTAATAACAATGCAATTTTCTCTATGTTTAAAACCCCCTCAAAAATCTAGCTTCTATAATTTTCTGTTGAACAATTTATTATATGTAATAATTAGAAGGTATCATTGCACTCGGCTTAAAAGTAATGAAGTTTTGATGCATTGGGCTTTAGTATTAGCTGAAAAGAGACAGAGAATGCCCAAACGATTCAGCGAATGAATAGATAGAAGGAATACACAAACTAGAAACAATGCAAATGGCAAAAATAAAGTTAATGCACTGTAAATACCCTGAAAAAAATAACGTTTACACATTATTTTCTTTATTTTGCGCTCAAAAAAGATCACTGAAAAATAAATAAAGCAAACTTAAACACAGTAAATGCTCAAAAAATACCCTGCAAATAAATTTCGTAAAATTATTATTACTATAAATAATTTTTAATAATTTACTAGCTGTTCATGGAATTATTTAACTTATATATAACTATAAGAATAATAATTTTATTAAATGCATTTACGTAATCATGCTACCCTTTTGCTGCATTATACACGTAGCATCATTTGTGCACTGCCAAAGAATAACCAAAGAAAAGAATCAAAACAGAAAATGCTAGGGCTAGAATTTCAAATATGTTATTAAAATATTAAAATGAATTTTTAAGTATTATATCATAAGATTTAATTAAAATTTATTTTTGGTAATTTTATTAACTATACTCCCACATTGGAGCATATAAAAACTAAAGATTAAAATTGTCTACATTTTATGACATTTATTATGTCGTCTCTACATATCACTTGAGCATTATAAAGCCCACGCCTTGACATTTGCCTTGCTCTGAAAATCCATTTGAAACTAATTTCTTGTTGTCCTGACACTTGCCACTTTACAGTTGGCCCCCAAGCTGCAAATCCTGAGCTATAGCCATATTACATAGATGCAGGACGAACGAGAACCCGAACGTGAAGCTGGCAAACGTTCTTTGCCGTAGGGTGCTGTTTTTTTTTTTTTTTTTGGTGGGGGGTATTAAAATGTCTGGTCGCATATCACGACGTAGTCAAATTTCCGCCGCCAACTGCAAATACAGCTCAGGAGCAATCTCCAATTTCAATCAAAAAACCGCACGCGTTCCACACTCCCAACTCCACGTTCTACGTTCCACTCTCTTGATTGTGCTCTTGATTCTGTTCCTGCTAGAGGTCTTGATGTTTGATTCGCACTACACAGAGGAGAGAAGGAAAGTAAGAGAGAGAGAGAGAGAGAAAGAGAGAGAGAGAGAGAGAGAGAGAGAGAGCGAGAAAGAGAGTGGAAAAGAGATGAGGAGAGAGTGAGAGACAGGGACACTTTTGACATGACCGGGCGCTTGGCTGCGACCTCAAAAAGCTGCAGCGAAATGAAAGTCAATTTTAAGGTTGATACATTGTGGACCCATGACTGTTGCTCCTGCCATTGCCATAGCCATAGCCATAGCCATAGCCATAGTCACTTCCATGGCCATAGCCGTTGCCAGGCAGCATCATGGCTATATGGAAGCCTGGAAACTCTGGCAGCTCTGCTGACACATGGAACAGGTGATAAGCCACTCAGCCGCACACAAGCCGATGAAGTGTCTCCGGCAGTAGTGGCAATGCAGCACTGATTGCCTCACGGCTTCATTACACTTGACATTTGCTCAGATACCCTGTAAGTGCGCAATATTGCAGTTGTCAATTGTCTCTGAAAACTTGAAAAACTTCACGCAGAAAGGACTTTCAGAGCACTATAAATACATAACTTAAATATAAAATATACCTTATGATTATATGTAATTTATGATAAATACTCTATAATAATATACTATATTGTAGAGTAAATACTCTATAAATAATGAATAAATACTCTGTAAAATGAATAAATTTGATATATATACAATAATATTTAAAATCAATTTAATTACAGTATATATGAAAATATTTGCCACAAGTAATTCCATCAATAAATGAAAATACCCTCTAAAAATATATAAAAAAATATAATTAAAATATAAACTAAATATAAATATATAGAATAATATATATTAAATATATAAAAACACACATTAAATCATAGTTCTCACAATTTACCTTTGACATTGGCATAAATTAATAAAAAAGCTAAAAGCTTTAAATAAAAATAAGAAAAAAAAGAATAATTTAAAAAAATAAATTTAAATTACTTTATAAATCATAATATTTGTCACAATTTGCCTTTGGCATTAGCATAAATAAATTAAAATTCGCTTTTAATGCTTTGGCTTTATATTTATGCATTTACTTTGTGCTCTTCGCATTATTATTTCTTTCGTATTTATTGTGTCCCGAAATTTTCATTTCCAATGCCATATTCATTTGTATAATTTGTTCCTTTTTTTGTTGTTGTTGCCTTTTGTTATGGCTCATCAAATTAGCTTACTTTTATTCGCTTTGTTTATGTCAGCTTTTGGCAAATTACTTTCATTGCTTTCATTACTTTCATTACTTTCTCTGCTGCGTCGCTGTCAACATCGCATTGCTGCTCATTTGTCAGCCTAGTCGCTGTCTCTAACTTTAAATTACTGATTACTCATTACCGATTACTGATTGGCAGCATCCTTAAAAACTTGACAGCTTTTCCTACTACAAATTTTCTTTTTATTACTTTTCTTTTTATTTATTTTATGTGCGATGATTAAAACCTAATTATGCTGAAAAAAAAAGAATTTTCAATGTGTTTTGAATATTTATGATTGCGTTAAAGAACAACACGCGCTCTCTCTCTCTCTCTCTCTCTCTCTCTTTCTCTCTCTCTCTCTCTCTGTTGCCACTGCCACGCCCACGCACGCCCCACTTGCTGCAAGTGTGAAAAGTTTGGCGCAGAAAAAAATAAAGAACTGCTATAAAAGACGAGAAAATATTGTCAACAAAATTTTGTTGTTTGGCGCTGCAACATGCCAAAAAAAAAAAGACAAAAAGAAAAAGAAAAAGTGAAGAGAAAAAGAGAAAAAAAAAAACATGAAAATAAAGGCAAAATAAAGGGAAAATAAAGCAAGTAAGGCGAATAAAAATAAAGCGCAAGAGGCACCGAAAATATCACGTAATATAAAAACCACTTTGATGAATACGCCATGTGCATATAAAGCAGCTTATTCACTCTCTCTCTGTCGCTCTCTGTCACGCGCTCTCCCTCTCCTTTACCACGCCATCTCTTTCACTCACACACTCTCTCTCTCTCTCTCTCTCTCTTGGGTCCCTCTTACGC
>JBANCZ010000980.1:0-26250 GCA_037040025.1 Sphaerogastrella javana | reverse complement strand
GTAGAGCGCACAGCATACAGCCAGCTGACGTTTGTTGCGTGCCAGCCCTGGCGACTGCGTATTTGTTTAGTTATTGCTGCGAATTTGTGTTGTTTATTTGTAATTGAAGTGCAATAAGTTGTGTACAGTGTTCAAAATGAGTGTAATGGATAATCCAAAGCAATTATCGATTGCCGAAATACGTAATTATATGCTGCAAAATGACGGCAAGGTGACAAATCATGCGCTAGTTAAACATTTCAAGAAATATCTAACGCACACCCAAAGTGAGTCAGAGGCAAATCTACACACACACAAAACATACAAACATACATACATAGAAACGTATAAGTGTACTTATATGTGTTAATAACTACCTGTTGCGGCAATGTTCAGTTAAATCTAACTCAATCAACTTCTTCTACAGATGAAGCCGAGGCACGCAAACTGTTCAAGACGTACGTGACGCTTCTCTCAACGATTAAGAACGAGAACAACCAGAAGTACCTAATACTGCGCAAGAAGTATGCTAATGAGTGTCCATCGGATGAGGTTGTACAGCGTGCAGTAGAGGCAGCTGGCAATGCGGCAGCACCAAACAGCCCGGGCGCTGGATCGATTGTCTCTGTCACAGATTCGCCCATGAGACAGCCGCCGCCATACAAAGCGCCGCCCGAGGTGCAACAATCGCCACTAGCGGCACCGCAACCACCGCCACCAGCACCAGCTCAAGCAGCTAGCACTGGTGTCGTTGTGAACCAGGAGCACGTGGAAAGCTATCGAGAATGCGTTAACGAATTTGCAGCTGCCATGCAGCGCATTGATCCAACGCGTCTGGAGCGGCAACCTGTTGATGCCAATGCAGTTGTTGTGCAGCAGCAGCCGAAAGAATCCAATGCCAGTGCTAATGTGTCCAGTGCCAAGTCCGTATCGCGTGCCAATTCTGTTGATGAGGGCAACAACAAGGAGAATATACCGCGTTTCTCCTTCTCATCGGGCGCATCAACCGATAGTTCAGCCGCAGACAAAGTATCTAGCTCAGAAACCGACACGGCTGAGAATCCCATCAGTGTTAAAGAAGCTACACGCAAATTCAACCGTATGGCATCCGAAGAAGAGGCCAAAATAATATCACCGCCAGCCAAGAAGAAGCCAGAGAAGGTATGTTTATACTCATAATACTTGCAGCTTGCTTAGAGTGGAACAAAAAACCGGTTAGGATTGTCGATGCGGGTGTGGTTGTGGGTGCTTGCTGGCAAAGTCTGTGTCTCGCATCGTTTGCTGCTTGCCCAGCGATTCCAAGCAAACCGCCAGCTATTCCCAACTTCCTGTGGGAAACGTATACAAAGTGGGTTTCAGTCTGAGGTTTTTGTATTCTATTGACACTAGAAGAATTTTTGCTCTTCATACAAATATTAGAGCTTTGTGTTTAAACATTGTTGAAAGTTCTACTTCCCTTTTTTTTGTAATCGTAAAAACACAGATTACATCTGGCCTAAGCAGATTTTTTTGTTCCAACCGAGATATGAGGGTCTGTACTGCAAACGACTCGCTGGACTTGCAGCTCAAGTGGAACTGCTGGCAGTTGCTCTAATACCACCAGCACATCTGATTGTATATTAAATGCATTAACACCGTTTCTGGACTATAAAAATCTAGAAGTAATAAAAACCTTTAGCACCCGCTTTATTTTTGCACAAAACTATACAGTTTTTGGTATACTTCAAAATAGAAATAGTTGATTTTATTTTGCCGGAAGAGTCTTTGTGACGAAAGGCAGGAGAATACACTCTTTCCACTATCCATCAACTGAGATATATCTATGTATATGCTTCTGTATCTACATATAAGTGCATAGATATATAGAGGAGACAGTACACATGCGCAACAATAAAAGGCGACAACATGTTGGAAATTTGTCAAGCGTTACGAGAGAATCGTTTCGAGGCAAAAATGTTTGAAGCCAAAAGACGTCGGCAATTACCATTGGGTTGAATTGTCAAACAACTGTCATCCACTCAGAGCTGTCAATCAAAAGAATTCGGGTTTTAGGCATAACGTATAAACGTAGCAAAGAGTGCATAAATCATCCCAGAAGTGTGGACTCGTCTACTCCGCATATACATCCATCGAATCTCCAGACAGACCCCGGCATCAGCAGCAATAGTAGAACTTGTCAACTGCACGTCAAATCGCTATAAAAACTCACTAAAACACTAAGGAAAAGACTTAAGTGGCTAATTGTGTGTGTGTGAGTGTTGTACACACACAAGTTGCGACTAGATATCATAGGGTATCGTTGGCTGTCGACTTTCTCACGTCTTGCATGTTTCCGGATTAATATTACCCAATTACACGAGTTGAAAATTTGTTCCTGTTGCTTTAAATCAATCAAAATCTTTTACGAAAGTTTTCTAAATTTAAATCTATATAAAGTTCTTAGTTTTATAGGAAATAGAGCATATAAAATGTATAATTAATAATGCTGTGAAATGGTATATAGTTGTAAAAAATAGATTATATTTGTTTTCTACACTCATTGATTTGTTCCATAGAAAATTATCATATTGCTACCTTATTATTACAACTTGAATGATGCGTCCAGCGTCAATAAGCTATTTTTTTTTAAGGAAGCCAAACTGATTGTAATATTACTAATCATTGTTCGTAAACTGTAAACTGTAAACTGTAAAAATTGTTAACAAATCTGTTCGCTAACAAGCTAAAAATCAACATTTCCAAACAATCGCAAGACGGCGCCAAAAATCTTTGAGTTATCACAGTCTTTCTCAAATCGAATCTCTTGACGGGTTTTTGTTTAATCAAAAATATTATTAATCATCATTGAAATGGCAGAGTAACAAGGGTATCTATAGGGAAAACAACACATTGGAAAGGAAAGTGCCATATCATGCACGAAAGTTTTTTTTTTTTTAATTTTTGAAATGGGATCTTGGTCATCTTCCCATTTCACAATATTTTCCCGCGATCTATGCGATCTTCGTAACGTTAGAGTGGAGATCCATCAAAATGTACCGTGAAATTTTGGCGCCGCAACTGTAATGATTGTAATCAGCTTCAGGCTGATCTGCCTGATCTGCTAGCTGATCAATTAAATTCGATTCGAGCGTTTTTAATTAGCTTGATGACTCGACACTTTGTGAATTTAGTCAGCACCCACTGTACAAATTTAAATATTGATTAATTTTCGTTTCGTTTAGAATGTATGACAAGCTGAAAACTATTTAATTTTAAAGTAACAACTTATCTGGGGAAATCTAATATAAATATTTCGATAGAAGTGATCGTTTATTCGATTTAATTCGACCCTGTAATTTAAAGGCACATAAGGGTCAATTAACTTTTATGTATGCATGAGTACATGGATAATGTATTATTTAAAAAATATCAAAATATATCATATATACAAATGTGTTATCGATACCGATTATAAGGAAATGTAGATCCAATAGTACTGGAATGCACCAAAAATACTCGCGTACTTAATGTTATGTTCGGATATCGCAATCTTCATAAACCCTCAAGTTGTACAGCCAGGGTTGTCCAAAAATTTATATAATAGTGGAAATTTTAATTTATGCCTGATAGTTGGAAGTTTAAACTCAACTGTAGAGTGGAAACTTTAAGTAAACCGAAATGAGGAATAACAATGAGCATCAAACAAGCCACATATATTTTTATTAACCCAAAAGGTACTTCGGTGCGTCCCAATATGCATATTAAACCCAACCAGGGTGTCCCACAGAGTTCAAAGCGAAACGGAAACGGAGAGAGAGAGAGAGAGAGAGAGAGAGAGAGAGAAAAAGTTAGATGTGGGAGGGGAGGGCGAACCCTTTGCATAAAAAGTAGCAACAAACAAGTTGCTGAAACATGTTAACATAGCCAATAAGCAGCAATAGAAATTAGTTAGGCAAAGCTATACTCATCATGGTATAGTCAGGCAGACGAATGGACGAGCTCATGGACAGACGGATAAACATAGAGAGAAAGAGGGAGGCAAATGGCAATGGCACAACCACAAAGGACCCAATTAAAAATGTAAGGAAACAAACCAAAAGTTGTTATTGCTGTTAAACAACAACGCAGCCCTGTGTGTCCCGAAGCGGTTGCAAATTTACAACAGCAACAATGTCGAGCCGAGCGTCAACTGGTGCCGCCTCCAAGCCAACAACAGCAGCAGCAACAAAAACATTTTGGGAGCGGACAATAGCGTACGACCATACGACCGTATGACCGTACAACCGTACTACAGTACAACCGTACGCTATGGCAAACATGACCATTTTGTGGCTTCAGTCGAGCCCCAAAAGGTAAGCTTCGGGAGGCAAACGCAAACGCAAACAGAGAGAAACGACACACAGAGCACGGAGCATAGGACATGGGACATGGCGGACCAAGGACATGCTTGGACGCTGGTTGGGTCGCAGCGGGTCTGCTGCTTTAGCCATGTGCAATGGCCGAGCTCCAGGGCTCTAGCAGTGTGTGATAAAATATCTTGCATAAAGGGACACACACAGGACATAAGAAAGCCAGCCAACAAACAAGCGTTTGGGGAGAGCAAATAGACAAGGGCCACACGGCTAACAGTACAACGGATAACAGACAAACGAACAGACAAGCGGACATATGGACAAACGGACAGGAGACAAGCGGACAACGCACAACAGCAGTTGCCGCAGTAAGGTTTTTTTTCTTTTTACTTTTTTGGACTTGTCTCTTACCTTGCGTTTTTTCTGGTTTTTTTCTCTCTCCCACTCTTCCGTTCTCAATGGGCGCTGGGGTGGATGCGGACCTTGTGGGCGTTACAGTACTCCTTTGTTTAGCATTGACATGGCCACTTTGCCCGAGGCTCTTACGTTTCAATGTTTGTACTGTTATGTTGTTTCAGTTTTGCCTTGTCGGCCATTCGGCAATCGTTATACGTTATACGTACTACCTACTACGTTATACGTTATATGCTGTCCCATATTACGTTTTTAACAGTGATGCCAAATATTTTCCAAAAAATAAATACAAAATGGCAAAAAAAAAAAAAATTAGGTAAACATTAAGATACTTTCTTTTAAAGGACAAAATATATTCTTTACTTGATATATATTTTTGGGGGATTTTGGCATACCATCTTCAATATTTAGCTCATGTAGCCAGATTAGGAGAAATTTTTGTTTACATTCTATATGTGTCTTAGTTTTCTCTTGCTTTTAGAAATTAAAGTTAAAAAACGTTATAATAATAGTATAAATTTTAATTAACATAAAATTAAATCAATATTAATGAAATCTGTAAATAATAATATAATATTTAGAGTTTTTTCGGCAGAATACTAAATATTCAAAAAGTAAAAGTGAAATTTGTTACAATAATAGAATTTCAAATTAAAATAAATAATATTAAATCAAAATAAATTAAATGTGAAAAAGGACAGACTTCCGCATAGGTGATATATGGCGGTCTGCTCAGACCCGGGTGTCCATCCGGTAACTTTTTTAAATCCTTTTTTTGTACTTTTCTAAGTGCTTTTCTTGAAATGTTTTTTTACAATATGAAAAAAAAACAACTTTAGGAAGGTACCTGGAAGTACAGCTCGATAGCATTATTAGAAATATGAGGGTTAAGTATTAAACACTTGAAATAAAAAATTCTTTACAATAATAATATAAATTCAAATTGAAATTTAATATTTAATTAAAATAAATGAAATATGAAAAACAAAAACAGATTTTCGCATGTTTACGTATTTTTTTAAGGCTTGAAAAAGGAAAGATCTATCGGGAAAAGGCTAAATTGGCAACACTGTTATTTACCGTTTCAACTCGAACGCTGTTCGGCTTTTGCAAATGGCGTCGTCTACGATCGGGCTTAGCCCAGGGGCGGAGGAAAAAAGGGAGTGCGTTCGAGCAGAGCGCGTAATTGGAAAAACGTGAGCACTTGCAAAGTCAAGTGGCGTGTAAATACACACAAACACACATATATACACACATAGATATACATAAACATATATATATATATATTTACCTGTAGAAATACAAAAGTGGTGTGGCACACAGTGCATCCTGCGGCTAAACGCCGTGGCATTCATATGTCCTGTGCTCGCATTTATTAGCCATGTTGCGTAACAATGAATCTGCTGTCTCCCCTTGCTGCAGCAAGGGTTGAGCTACAGGGGATGGCGGGGGATGCCATGCCATACACAGCAGGTAAACAAATGGGGCTGAGATTCTCTCTCTTTTTCTCTTTGTTTCCTTTTTTATATTTGTTGCTATTGTTGTTGTTGTTGTTGTATCTTGTTAGCATCGCGAACATTACGCGAATGGATAATTAGTTGCCGAAAATGTTTTTCAGCGCTCGTAAATATAAGGCACACATGTTGGTTAGCTGCTGCTCCTGCTGCTGCTTCTATTCCATTCTTACTGCTCTTGTTGTTGGCACATGTGTTGCTTGTGCTGCCCCCGCGCCTCATTAGAGCCCTCATTATCAGGCGGGAATGCGTGCGTTTGCTGCTTTAACTGCCCCCCAACTGCCAGGCCAAATGTGTAAATCAAACAAAAAAAAAGCAACAAAAAATGAAATGAAATGAAAGGAACAAAACTCGAAAAGCAGCAGCAACAGCAGCAACTGGGAAAAGGCATAAGGAGGAGGTTTCTTCAGAGCACTAATTCATAAAGATAGAGACATACCGGTTGAGAAAGAGACGGAAAGAGGGAGAAAGAGTGCTAAAGAAAAATCCCGAAACTGTGAAATGCCTAAAGCACGCGCCTAATAAATAAAAATTATTACCTTCATAATTATGGGAAGAACATGGCAATGGCGCTGTCGAATGCGTGTGCATAATTATGCTACACACACACACACCCCCAATGAACGCCTCTCCCCCCTCCTCACCATGGCAACATTACACCACCCACACCACTTAAAATTGAAATCCATTGGTTGCCACCAAAGATTGGAGCAAGCATATGTGACTAAGAGTGTGTGCTAGACTGTGTGTGAGTGTGAGAGTGTGTGTGAGTGTGTGTGAGAGCGTGTGTGTGTCCCTGTGTGTGTGCTTGGAAACATGTATTCTAAGACGCGACTATGTTGGCGTTAATGCTTTCAATGGGCTTTCTATGTTTTATTCCCGGTTTTTGTTGCTGCTCTTGCTCTTGTTCTATTTGTTGTTGCTTTTTATGCCACTTTACAGCAGCCACCGCCCCGCCCCCCAACTCCAACACCCTCCCCCTTAATTTTGTTAATACAAAAAAGCACAACGATGTGTGGCTGTAACATGTATAATTAATTTATGCGCTCTGCTGCTTGTGCTTCATTATTTTCTTTTGCTTTTCTTTTTTTTTTCGAATGTCTTTGCAGCAATTAATTGAGGAAAAGGATTCACCCGAGGTTACTCTGGCCCATCCCAAGGCAAAGGAGTGGATTGTGTCAATGGCAAAGGCTAATTATCAGGAGCTAGCTAAGCTGGCTAATGATTATCCCGAGTTGGTTAAATTGCAGGTTAGTAATAGTTCTAAAAATTGTTTGGCTATATAGATCTATATACGTTGAGGAAAAGTTTTTAGATCCTGTGTTTAAAAAACACATGAGGGTCTATTAAAAAGTTTTTATATGTGATATAATTTATATATTGGTAGTTTAAGGTAAGCGATCAAAAATTTCTATTGTTGTTTATTTTAGTCGTAATAATACCATAATATATGTGCAATATAAAGAATATGTATAAGAAAACATAAGATATATAGGAATATCAAATGATATACGTATTATATAATATAAAGGATACATGTGTATATTTTTAGTATATATACTATGCTTTCCTTTATACTTCCTCTAGTAGCTTTAACTTTTTTAATCTTTGAGTTGGTTTTAGTAATTTTAATTGTATCTTTACGATTAAACTGTTGATTGGTCAGATGTGAATTATTAGGATATACACAGCCTTATTTTTTAGTCTTTCATTCGTCAAATAAACTGGAGCCCTATATGACTACCATCTATATTATTATGATAATTGTCTATGTGTGTTTATATGCCTTAATTTATTGACTATAAGGGTTTTTCTATCATCATAGTCGAATATACAGTCAAATAAGAATATATACGCATCCATTTGCGATTGAATCAAGCTTTCATCGTGATTTTTTTAGCTTATAGATTAATCCTTTGATTAATGTGGTTTAGAAAAAATATATTTAGAGGAAATATTGCTTTTATTTAATGCTTATTATGCTGTAAGTGTCTCATTTGTTAAACGTTTTGTACATTGCATATTTCTAGAAGTGGAGGGTGCATACTACGGAAAAACAAAAATTCGATCTCCAAAATTGCCAACAACCTGGTATCGGCCACTTTTTTGAGTGATCTTCCTTTGTCTATATTTATTTAAGTATTCCTTACTATACTTCAAAAGATTGCTTTTAAGGAAAACTACTTTAGTTACAATTATTATTTCTATTACTAGAGAATATAGCTTCTGCTCATATAGCCAATTTAGTCAGTGTAGACACATTATCGGTCAGCTAATAGGGTTATAAAAGCCAACATAAACGTACAACCCACAGACCTAGAAACAAGCCACAGGCAAAGAACACAGAGAACAGAAAACAGAGAACAGAGAAGAGAAAACAAATCCGTAAATGCATAAGTGTAACGGATTGAATTAGCCTGAACAAATAAACGACAAGTACAAACTATTCATAAGCATTAATTACGACAAATTAAGCAGCAACGCGTTGTTTTTGCCATGTCGAACAACGTTTAAAAATGCGAGAAAAATATAATGACAGCACCAACAGCAGCAAGAAATAATAAAAAAAAAAAGAAAAACTACAAACAAACCAAAGCAAAAGCAAATAAAAAAATACAAAAAAAAAAAAAAAAAAACAAGGAAAAGCATGCAGAATGCCATGAGTGAGCTCTGTGGCGGCTCAGTTTTGCTTTGACAATTAATTGTGAAATATGTTTTCAGAATTTTTAGCACTTGTAGTGCATGTTATGCAGTGGGCGTTAGCCCCAGCCCCAGCCCCCAACCAGAGCTACAGCTACAGCGCGTGGGCCTTAACACGCTCCAATCGCCATTAGGCAAGAGACAGAGACAGAAACCGAGGCGAAGACGGAGACAGAGAGACAAACAGCAGACACAGCGAGTCTAGAGTCGTCAAAAAAAAATATATAGACATAGATACATACACATGCATAGATACATAGCCTAACATAAGCAGCATAATGGGCACTTGACCAAAAAGGATGGCCCCAAAAACAAAAATGAAGAGAAATAGCAAAATATGCGTGTGTGTGTGTGTGTGTGTGTGAGTGTGTGTGAGTGTGTGTATACATTGCGCAAGCAGTGTGTATAGTATAGTGTGTATTACGAGTGCCACTACGACGAGTAGTGTGTAGTACATGTAATTTCCATTCTCGGACAGACACGGCGGAAAACAAGCATTTGACAGAACACGTGTTTATATTTGTTCACTCTCTCATCAAAATGATTTCAAGCAATCCCATTTTGGCCTGCGCCTCCTCCAACTACAACCACGACCCAAAAAGAAAAACACAAAAAACCCCTCACCTCACAAATCGTGTAGAAGCAATTGTCGCTCGACAATAAAACATACAAAAAATACACATGTTTAACTTAGTTCTACTTACTATTATTTCTAAGACTTGTGTTCGCTATGACTCCGATTCTGACTCTGTATCTGTTTCTGAATGAATGAAGCTATCTTTGCAAACAAAAGTTGTCATATTTTGTTTACAGTTTTTACTGTTCTTATTCTGAATCTTTTGAAACAAAAAAACCTCTGTTAATCAGATAAGATCCCAAAGTTTGGATATAAGAAACGAAAGACTTCAGTGCAAATGTACAAAAAAATGTACAATTTATGAATGAAATAATATTAGCTCTTAGTCATATTCCGGATCATTTTTCTTTCTAAAAAAAAACACCGTGTACTATGTCCTCCAAATTACCTCAACTCATAAATGCCAGTTCTAGAAATTGTAGCAATTTAGTTTGTGGCATATAAATGTGCTATGACAGTTTGGCGGTAACTTATTGTCTCAGATAAATGTCATATTAAATGCCTATAAATTAAGTTACACTAAAAACAAGAACAAAAAAAAAGAAAAAAAAAACAACGAAATATTATAAACAAGTTCCTTGTTTTTTGGTTTCAATCTTCTGGCGTTCTAATATATGACAGCACTCTCAAAATTATGGAAGGGTCGACATAGAAATATGCCCCTATGCCATAGGCGTACATGGCTACAGAGATTTTCCAATTGTTACGGGTGGGCGTGCCTGTGAAAAACTCGCATTCTAATTTCCAAAAATATTTGCTAAAAGCGACTTTTGCTGTTGTTGTTGGTGGTGGTGCTGCTGGGACTGCGGCGGTGTCTCTCAATTAGAGAAATTTTTTTTTGGGTTACCCCGAACAGCATCATGCCCCATGCCCTGATCTGGGTATATTTATGTCTCCAGTTTCCCCCGATGCTACCGCAACACACAGCAACAAATCCCCAGCCCACTTTTTATGCCTCGGCGTACAGAGCAGAAGATGATTTATGCCCGCCGCAAGCAAACATGGGTCCAACGGCGCACTGGAATCGAATTGGAATGGAATGGAGTGGCGTGGAGTGGAGTACGCGTGGTGCCCCGAGATGTGAGTGTAGCACAGTGTATGAATGCGCATTATGGCTCAACTTATGCGAACTAATTGCCGTACAAATGCACAATGTTCCCGGAAATAATGGATACCCGGGCGTTATATGCAAATCTTGAATGCCATCAGTGCAATCAATTAATAAGCGCACTCCCGACTCGACTCTCTCCAATTTCAATCTTAATCTCACTTGTCGCACAGTGTTCGTATGTGCGTGTGTGTGTGTGGTGTGTGTGGTGCGTGTGTGGGGCAAGTGCGAACGATGTGGCAGGCAGCTCATTAGCGGCGCTTGCAATTCTTCGAATCACTGAAATCGCAACGAGACGGAAATTGCAATAAATCTGAAGTAAATTGTCACTTGGCCTAATATCTCAACTCACATGATGGCAACTCCATAAACTCATTCAGAATTTTATTCACCGAGCAGCAATTTTTATTATAATTAATCATGTATGTAATTGAAAACAATAGACAAACACTATGGCGTCGATAAATTTTTTTGGCATAACGATAACTTGACTAGCATGTCGGTATTTTTTTAAAATATAAAAGTATCGATAATTTTATACGATGTTTACTCTTGTTTAATCGATCAGCAGCTGCTCAATTTGAAATTGAATTCAATTCAAAATATTTTAATTGCCACATAGAAACTTCTTTTTCGTTTTATTTGAATAAATGGAAATATTGTGCTCTCTATTAGAATATTTGTTTATTTGTGTGCAATCTTGTGTTTCATTTAAAAAAGGCAATGGCATGGAAGATTTAATTAAATTTCTAACCTGCAGCATGGAATATATACACACACACACTCTCTCCTCTCTCTCTCTCTCTTTCTACCGCCTGACTGCTCTCTCCGTTCGAATATACTCACATATTCATATTAGACTTTTGACCTGGACTCTAGGCTCGGGCTCACATTCTAGGCATTTTCGACTACTCATTCGTTTGGCGTTGGAACTAAATTGATGCAACGACATCATGTTGTTGCTACAACTGTGCATATACACACACACACACAGAGAGAGAGAGAGAGAGAGAGAGATTGTTACAAATACAGCTAAATAGTATATGTAGTAGCGGCTTATAAAATGTTACAAGTTTTGTATTAATTAAAAACTTCAGCTTGTGTTTGCCCTTACCAATTTATATTTTCATTTGCTGTTATGTTTCAATTCATGTATGTAAATACACACACACACACACACACACACACAGAGAGAGTCAGGTCTCTGTGTGTGAAGCGCGAGTTTGACTATTGTTTGGCATCGTTTCAAGGCGGGGATCCAAGTGCCAAGGGGTTGCCTTGGTCATCTGGGTGGGGCAATTGAACCGCCCAATAGCCGAGCATGCAACGTTTTGCCATTTCAGCATGTACCTGAACTCTTGTTGTTCTTGTTGTTGTTATTATTGTTATTGTCGCTGTTGCTGTGCGTCCCTGCCATACGGCTGCCCGTGCATCCAAACAGCCAACCAACAGACTGGCCAGTCAGCCAGCCAGCCAACCAACCAACCATCCGTCCATTCATCCATCCATCCATCCATCAACGTGTTTGACCTAGCCGGCAATTCGGCTTGACATGCGAGTAAATTGAATTTTCCTTGTTTCGCATTTGTTTTGACTTGTTTTTTTTTTCTTTCTGGTTGTTGTTGTTGTTATTTTTTGGTCTTTTTGATTTTGGCTGTTGTTCGAATTACTTATTCAAATTAAAAATATTTTTTTTCCCTGTACGTACACACAATGACTGGCTAAAATGTCTGTTTCTCCTTCAACTCTTTCTTCTATTTACATATGTAGATATGTACAGACATGTGTAGACAACTATGTATGCAATGTTATGTATCCCCTCCCCCCTCCTCCCTCTCTCACTCTCTCTCTCTCTATCCCTAGCTTTGTATGTATGTACATACATAAATGTTTCGACATTGTTTAAAGTTTGTATAAATACAATCATGTTGGCTATGCGCTTGTTCATTAGGCGTGGTTTATGCTTAGACATGGCCGCAGTCTAAGTTGAAATTCCTACAAAATGTTTCCATACAATAGTTATAGGTATTATTTACAAAAACTATCAAATTTTATGAAATGCTAACTCTATGATATGCTAACTTTATAATATGCTAACTATAATAGTAACAGCAAAAGAAATCCATCCTTAGTTGTTGGTAAGATGTTAGATTATAATGCTTGCCATTACAATTACAAATTTGTCATTTATCTGGAAGAGGTCTATCTGTAAATACAACAAATATTTAATAAATATGCATAGTATTTTAACTGTATTGCAATAGGTAATCTCCCTCTTCTTAGTTCTTTGAACTTTACTTAGTTGTTGGTAAGATAATACCTCCAGTTTAAGATTATGTTGCTTGCCATTACAATAATCATTATATCATTTATGAGAAAGAAGTCTATCTGTAATTACAAATAATATTTAGTTAATATACATAATATTTGAAGTCAATTACAATAGGTAATCTCCCACTTACATTGATCAGCTTAGGGCTTTTAGGGAAAGTTACTCTTTGAAAGTACAAGTATCTTCAGTCATCCACATCGCATATTTTTTAGTGTGCTCCCCATAAGGCAATCATTGTTCCCGTGCCTGTGCCTATGATCCAAAATCTCGAAGGTATAATTGTGACCATGAACTTTTCAACAGGTCGTCAACAGGAGCCATAAAACGTCTGACACCTTTTGTAGAACTACGACTGGCATAATAAAACTTCCCAAAAAATAAATAAAATAAGAGCCAACACAAATGACAGCCACATCAAGCGTTGGCGCCCTTAACCAAGTGTCTCATATAGTAGTTGTAGTCGTAGTGGTCGTAGTCGCAACATCAAAACGTCGAGCGCTTGTTTGATACTTGCGACACTTTCCCTTTGTCTCTTTCATTCGTGGTCTTTCGGTTGTACCATTAAACGGAGGTGACAATTCAATCAACGCATCCGCATCCGTTGGAGCAGCAGCAGTAGCAGCAGCAGCAGCAGCAACAGCAACAGCGGCAGACACAGAGCGTTGACAACTTGGCTGTGAAATGACTGAATCCTTTCCAGAAATCAAATCAAATGTGTTTACGACTCTGATCCCTGCTCTTACACCGCTCCTCCTCTATTTTGGCCATCTGTCTGTCTGTCTGTCTGTCTGCCTGCTTGCCATTGCGTGCGTCCGTTTGTGCCTCGTTGGTGGCTTGACTCAATTTTATGCCTTTGCGCAGCTATTAAATTTAATTAGAGCTCACTCACTCTGCCTCTCTCTACCTCTCGCTCTTGCTCTCTATTGTTGCTACCGCCATTGACCGTCAGCAGCACATAAATGTCACCGAAATATTCCCTTTGCAGATGGATACATATATAGGCACGTATGTATGTAGAGATCCATGTTCAAATAGCGCCGCCTGCTGCTATTTCCATTGCGCAGCTCTTTATTTGTCTGGATAAGCGAACATATTTAGTATGGCTTATCCGTATTACATGTACATATCATACTTACATATATACGTTGCTTCAGAGTTGCCATCACTCTTTTTTTTATAATTTTGTTTGTGTGCAGATTTGTTCAAAATACCAAGCAACTTTTACTCTAGCTATTATTTATTATTTTCAATAGGTTTCACAGCATTCAGTATATACGATATTATTTTGGCGACAAATTGAAGGCGTAAGTGCAAAATTAAATAGGCATAGCCGCGTAGTATAACCAATCGATTAATCGATAAATCGAAATTAAGCTAAAATATTTAGCTTAAGTTTGATGTTATTATGCCAAATGTTGCTTATATTCATTAATATTAAACATATAAATATTTATGTAAGTGTATATATAATTCGCTGTATATAATTTTAATGCAAGTGCCACTTAACAAATGGCAACGCCGCCATTGCAACCATGCGCGCCAATATTAAAAATCATTTTCACACTTAAAAATGTTTATTGCAGAAATTGCAATTGAAATCTAATAAACATAAATATAATCTGGATTAACTTAATATTCTCTTATTTGCATTATAAATTTGTTATAAATGAATTTTTATTAATTATCGTAATCGATAATCGCACTTATTTGATAGCAACTACTGTAAAAGTGATCGATAACAGTGATGGGTTACCGTATTTGTTTACTTGCACGCGTGGAGTTGCTTTCCTCGTTCTTTCTTTTCTTGCGCTCGCGCTGGCAGGACGTCTGTATTTCCGTGCTCCAAGTGTTCCACATGGTTTAAAAACACGCTACTGTAAAACCATTATCAAATATCAAAATTAAATATCTATAAAGTAAGTCACTAATATTGTAGTAAGAATACTTTCAACTAAATTAAAAATATAATTTAAACTAAGTAGTAATATACACACATGGATATATATGTTTACTCAGTCATCGTTGAGTGGCATAAAACATATATTCATTTAGCATGCAAAAGAATTCGAATTGCAGATATATTTATTAAACGAAGTAATCAGAATATCATAAAATACATTGGTGGCTTAGTTATCGGTTATAAAAGTTTTAATTGAAATTTAATTGGATATTCATTAGAATCTCGAACAGAAAAGATGGGCGCATACAGCTTAACGTGTTTTTTATTGGGTTGTTTTTCATGCCCTAACATAACCTGCAAAAATAGTTGACTAGATTTCATGTAGTCTACACAATTCAAACAAAATTATAATACATAATAAAATATTCTGATCAAATTGTAACAAAGTTGTAATCAAAAGTATTCAAAGTGTGTAATTCAACATAGAATATGCATATATGATGAATATGTAAAGGGTATATCTAGTTCCATCATTTCTGTATAACATTCTACTCCTTACCTCCTTTACGCCTTGGTGAAATTTTGACTTGCCACAGTGCACTAAAAGTGATTTGATTAATGGATTCCTATCACGATCAAGAGCTGCGATACATGAGCTTAAGCTATGGGAATAGCCATAGTCTAGGAGTCTAGTCAGCTCGCATGGGCTGCCAAAACAGCATATGCCATACTCCTAACCATTTATTATAGCAGCACCTTTAACCACATTGTCGGCAGTAGCTATCGCAGTTGTAGTTCAGTTCACCATAGATCAGTTAAGTTCAGCCCAGTTGAACTGAGTGGAGTGTGGAGTGGAGTGGACTAGAGTTGAGTTGAGTTGAGTTGATCTAGGCCTGAAGTAAACGTTGAAGGCAATTTCAAAGACGCCGTAGAGTGCGCCTCCTCCTACAAGGTTTTTCATTGTGGCAAGTTTTTCAATTCACTTTTAATTATGAAAAATCGATGCACATGACAGCGAACATGAATTAAGACGAAAGTTATTAAATGCTGGGCGTGGCGCAAACAAACAAAGTGCAGCCTCTCTGTCAATTGCCAACTTTGGTAACAGACAATTGCCAACTTCCAACTGCCAACGGGCAACTGGCAACTGGGAATTGCAACAGAGGGAATGTAGCATGGCACTCGAACTTGTAGTCGTACTTTTGAGTCGCGTCTTCAAATTGACAAAAATGCCGTGTCTGTGTTTTATATTGGGTGGCGCTGTTGGCGCCAACGTTTTGCACGTTCCACGTTCCACGTTGCATGTCCGGTCAGTGGGACGTCGCGCAGCATCACTCTGCACACTCCAGCAGTGCGCTCCATTCGACTCCATTCGGGCCAATTGAATGTGTCCTCACAATTATTGTCATTCACAATTACCTGTGCATGCTTAAGGCGCAACACGAGCGCAGCGAAAAAATTAAAAAGCACAAAAAACAACTCCAACTACAATTCGGGCTGTTCAGTAAATGTATACGCTACATCTGGAAGTTATTAAATATGAATGCAAGATGATGAAACATACCCTAGAAAAGTACTCTATAAAGTACAACTGCTTGCCCTAAAGTGGCTCAATTCTACATATATAATTGTTGGCCATCAAAACAAACAGTTGGCATTGGCATTGACTGTAAATGCTGCTCACTCACTCCGCGTGACTTTTCCTCGGTTGCAAAACGTGCATGAACCGCCTCCACCGACAACTGTTGCTACCTGCCGCACCCAAACGTGGCCAGAACGAGCCGAGGCACAGCCCGTCGTTCGACTTAAAGTGTCAGCAAAAACGAAATTGAGCTTATCGGTAAGTGCATCATCATCATCATCATCAACATCATCATCATGATGATGGTCGTTGTCTGTGCCAAGGACCAATGCAGTAGCTTCTGCCCGAGTCGAATCCTCCTGTTCAAGGCAAGACTCGATGCAATCGTGCAGTCGTCAAATTAGCGACATTCGAAATACTTTCCACAGATAACTGCGAAAATCGTAAACAAAATAAAATACTCAAACTTGCCGCAGCTACATTTCCTGTGCTGTGCCAGAAACTTGCCTGTGCTACCAAAAATCGTAACCCAAAACCACTGCGAATCTGTCAAATAAAGAAAACGTTGGCTACTAAACTGCAACTGGGCTAAGAAATTCGCTGTATCATAATCAGATTGTCTGTATAATTTTGATTTGAGAATTACTAAATTTTGAACACTTTTGATCGTAGCAATCGAAATTATTTAAAGGTTTTAAATCGTATCAAATGTATATTTTAATATTATTAATTACACTATTTTTCTTTTAATTTTAAATTCAAATTTTCGTTAAGTCGAGTTTTTGTTTTTTTTTTTTGGTCTGAAATTTTCTGTTCCTTATGATGTATTTCAGCATTTTAGATCTGTTGAGCATTTTACTGCTTAACAGTTTAATATTTGGTAGATTCAACATGTATTATGGAATAATCAGTTTGTACTAAAGATCATAACTATCCGCTCTAAAATTATTTGCTACAGGGTATTGAGGTAAATCTCCAAAGACACACGGCTAAGTCTCAACGCTTCACGATCAACAGAAGTCAGTCTCAGTTGCAGTCGCCTTTCCGCGTGATTTATTCGCTAGTCCAATTGAATTGTTTTGGCGGCCCCCAGAACTGATCAGGATGGATTGGGATGGAAAATGGCTGGCTGACTAGTTGGTTGGTATGACTGGTATGGGTCGTCTGGTTTGAGTGACATTTCATGAGCCTCGGAATGACGTGCCATACAGACGCCGCCAATAAAAGCAACAACAACAACAACAACAACAGCAACGAGAAGCAAAGGAGGAACAATAACAATGGGTAACAGACTCAGCGTCAAAGACCGGCTTCTTGGTGGTTAACATGGCGCCTGGGTTTGTCGTTTTGTAAATTGCCATCAGCATCATCCAGAAAACGATCATCAGGCTGATGATCGGTTCGTAGGATGATGTTGATGGCAATGCACAAAACGACAATCTCACGCACCATGTTAACTACCAAGGAGTAACTGACTAACTTACTGCCACAACAGCCGAAGCAGTAGCACAATCATTGACGATTGACGAAGATGGATTCATGATTGACTGGCCAAAGCCATTGTTAGTGCGCCAAAACTGATTACAATCGCTGCATAATATCAAAGCCATGGGATATACGAATATGATAGACTGGAGAAGGAAGAAGACGAGAGGGGACGGACGGCATCTTGGTGACGGCGTTTGCATTTTATTAAACACGATCCTTGCGATACGAACGAAATCCATTGATCTGGAATTGATGGGGAGCTGCTCTGGCTTTATTTGGACAGGCAACTTGTCACGTTTTAATGGAATGCAATTGTATATGATGTGCGGGCATTTGGCAGTCGGCATTCGGCATTCAGCATGCCATATGCAAGTGTGCCAGAGGCCAATCTAAATGAGACCATCGGCTGTAGTTACTGTAGTTATTTAAGAAATATATGCATATATATAAAAATAAATGTAAAACCTTTTTAAAGTCCAATCAACACCAGTCCCTGTGGCAGGGGGAGGGAGAGAGAGAGAGACCCTACTCAAACAGTGCCGTTGGCTTTAATTGAACGAATATATTGATTAGCTTTCGCTTTTGGCCATACCATGTTCCTGTCGTTCTCACTGCCACCGTTCTGTGTACTAGCGCCAGCTACTGCACATATCCAAGAGCTTGTTCCTCTTTTTGTTCAGGCTATACGGCGGAAATTTGTCAATATGCAGTGCTTCTGTCTGTTGTACTGTCCTACTGTCCCTGCTGTCCACTGGGCCATAAATTGTGCAAAACAAATATAAATAATATTTCTCTCTGCTGCTTGCCACAATCGCCAACGGCAGAGGCGTTTTGTATTCCTGCTCTGCTTGTGGGTTTTTTGTTTTACTTATATTTTTTTAACTCTTCAGTTGGCCCTGATATTGTCGGTGCCCCACACATGGTGATTTGCACACCTCACTGTGGTTGTGTCCCTCTCCATGGGTGTGTGTGTGTGTGTGTGTGTGTGTGTGTGTGTGTGTGTGGACAATTGGACATGTTGAAAAGGAGGTGTTGCCACGTTGTTATGAGTTTTTAAATCTGCCTAACCCCCAATATATCCTTCAACATTTATTCGTATTTAATCGATTTTTCAAATTGACTTCCCCCACCAATGCAACTCTTTGTGTCTCTGGTGCTTCCCCTCTTGCTCCCCCACTCCATTTCTTTTGCTGCGTGTTGCCAAACTTGGTAGATGTTCGCACAGTGCGACTACGTACGAACAACATTTGTTAAACGCCCATGGGTGTACGCCCATATTTGTTTTTGCCCAGTTTTGTTCAACAAAAACCACGCAGTTAATTCTTCAGCTTGGCTTTAGCTATTATTTATTATTTTCTACCTATGGTTTTACAGCCTGTTTTTTTTTTTTATTGGAATGTATTTACAAGTTTTGTAGTTTTCTTGTGCATAAATTCATATATGTATATATATTTTATTTGATGGCGAGGATAATCATTGTTTTAATAAATTCAAATAACTCTTTTAAACTCTGATTTATTTCTTATTGTAAATATATCGAAGTGCTACGACACTGGGTTTAATTTTCTACTGCTTCATAGTATTTTTGTATGGCACTCTCGTTGCATTTTAGTATTTTCTCTGATCGATACTATTTTTGGCGCACGGTTGTATCGTCGATAACAAATTAAAGCCTGTATACAATAACACCTAGGGCCGAATTATCGATAATAAGCTGGTATAATTTATCATTATATGTTTATCTTATTATGGCAAATACAGCTCTTTTTAATTACACAATATAAATATTAAAACATATTTATATTTATTTAAGTGTATGTATATAATTTGATGATTTAATCCAAACTATATAACAGCAAATGGCAGCGCCAAACTTGCAACCATGCGCGCCGAAATTAAAAAACCATTTTCAAATAATGAATATCAGTCTCAGAATATGTTATAAATACACAAAAATATTATTTATTGAAACCAATTACTTATTTAAAATTATTACAAACATATTTTATTATAAATAAATCGCAGTCGATTAACATACACATTTGATAACAGCGATAGCTACTGTAAACTGATCGATAACATAGTTGGAAGCATAACTGCTCTGTAATTATAACATTTACAGAGACGATAGAAAAAGAGAGAGAGAGAGAGAGGGAGTTAACATTGAATGTGTGTGTTTGTGTATGCATGCATGTACGTGTACATACTTATGAATGTGTGTGTGTGCATGTATGCATTAGTATATGCAGTTTTTTTTTCTTTCTCTTTACACTCGTATTCGTATTCAGTCTGTGAAAACTATTTGTACTGCGTAGTGGGGTTTTTACGACGTGGATTTAAAATGTGAAAATGCAAATGTATAACGAAATTTTATTGGAAGTATTGAAACATAATGTCTACAGAGTAAGTCCCCACAATATTTTAATTAAAAAAAAAAAAAAATAATAATAATAGATGGTAGCTGAACAAATTCGATATGCACCTGCAGTATGTTTAGGCATCTAAGATTGTATTTAGTTTTGTTGGCAAAACTTTTGACAATATTTAATTCGATGGGGATTTATGCATAATTAATGAGGGAATCTGAACAGGTGCTGCGCTGGGCGACAAGCGTTTGCTGTCAAACACGATGACAAAAGATTACGATGCACAAGTTGCGGCTGTTTTGCCGTTTGCCACCGCCAATCGGCCCCAGGATGAGGGCGAAGCAGAGACCGGAGAGCTGTGAAAGCAGAGGAAGCAGTTGGAGTAGAAGCAGCATGCTTAAAAATTAACATAAAACTTCTGATAATAGTTTTTGCCATGAATGGCAGAGAGAGAGAGAGAGAGAGAAAGAGAGAGAGATAGAGAGAGAGAGAGATAGCGACAAAGGTGATGATAGAGATAGAGTGAAGAAGTAAGAGAGAGAGGGAAAGGGAGAGACTGTGGGAGATATGCAAAAGGAAGGCAGCAAGAGAAAGAGAGGAAAAGAGAGTGAGACAACAAGGAGGTAAGAAGAGAGAGAG
The DNA here is from genome assembly GCA_037040025.1 of Sphaerogastrella javana. Lineage (NCBI taxonomy): Eukaryota > Metazoa > Arthropoda > Insecta > Diptera > Drosophilidae > Sphaerogastrella > Sphaerogastrella javana. Next base: position 5,260 of record JBANCZ010000980.1, on the reverse strand, counting down.
CCAGAGGTAGTGAGAGAGAGAGAGAGTTGGAGATAGAGAGTGATGAAGAGGGATAGAAAGAGAGAAGCGTAAGTTTTTTGAAGACAACATCCCACGCAGTTTTTTGAGATGGGGCGAACGGAAAGGGTTTTTCAAATGACTGAAAAATGCCTAAAAATCTGATGCTGTGCCGCAGCGACATCATAAATTACGAAAATCAACATTTGTGCTAAAGGGAAGGCCAGGTTGTTGCAAGTGGCTCTTGTTGTTGCTATTGCTATTGATGTTGTTGTTGTTGTTGTTGTTGTTGTTGCTGGCCAACAGTATGCTACAAGCTGCGATGACTAAAATGTTTGTAAGATGCGAGCAAAAGGCAACATTGGCATTGGCTTTGACTTTGGCATTGGCATTGGCAATGGCTTTTGCTTTTGCTTATGGCCTGGCCTGACGGTACATATTCAGCTTGAGTGCATTTGCTTGTCAATAAAAAGGTTCCGGTCGAGAACAGCATAAAGCAAACACACAAAACAAAAGCAACAAAAAGAAGAATAAACGTATAAAAAAAAAAACGACAACAAAGGAACAAGAAATTAAAAAGGCAAATCAGCTGCAACTATGCAATGTTGTTGCAAGCTGTTGTTGCACGCTGTTGTTGTTATTTTTGGACACTGTTGCTGCATTGCAACAAGTAAATTGAGTGAAAGTTATTTCAGGCATTTGTGATATGGCAACTGTCGATGCGGTGCTTAATTAATTAGCTTAAGCTTATCGAGAACTTCATAATTAATTAGGAAAATTAACAAACAATTACCGAAGCGCGGACAGCGACTGTAAAACGCACGACTTCAAAATAAGAAAGAAAAAAAAACAGCAAAAACAAAAAGAAATAAAACGAACAACAACAACAAGAACAACAACAAAAATACAGAAGAGCAGCAAAATCGCAGACGAAGAGCAGCAAAATAACAAAATTCTGTTAGTCACGCATGCTAATCTTCGTGTTGTCGCAAAACTGGCAAACAGCAGCAGCAGCAGCAGCAACAACAACAACAACAGTAACAACAACAACAAGGCCTGCAACTGCGGTGGCCGTAACTTGGTCTTTACTGTGCCTTGGTCCCTGCTCCCAGAGCTATCGATACGAAAGCAAAGCCTTCTCCTCTTCATTGTTGCAGCTCGAAAAAAATAAGCAACAAAAAAAAAAATCGAAGGCAACAAAACAAAAACAAATGATTATTGTGGGGTCTATTTAAGGCTAATCGTGTACGTCTGAGATTGAGTGAGTCCATACACAGAGTGAGAGAGAGAGAGTGAGAGTGAGAGAGAGTGAGAGAGTGAGAGAGAGCGTCTAGACTAGACTACCGCGTCTAGTGTCTGGGCGAGCTTTCGTGATCTGCTGCAATATACTTGGCCAAAAAAATTGAATTTCGACTGTTGCGCTTTGGCCATATAATGAAATGAAGTACAATGCATTAAACAAATATGCACGCTATTATCGGATAAGCTTCTGGATCATTTACTTAAACATGTCACTTCACATTAATCTGTAGTCAGGCAACAGGTAGAGCTCCCTTCCTTCCAAAAGGTGAGAGCTGAGAATTCGCCCGATGGCCACACACAGAGAGCATGCGCAGCGCCAGTTGATGTTGGGTTGGACACAGCTCTTTTTTTTGTGTGTATTTGGGCTGAGCGACTGTGGACCGGGACTGAGACTGCGGACTGAAACAGGGACTGGGACTGGGACAGCTACCACACAAAATCGAGATTATCATAAATAATATGGAGTAACAGTTCCACGCGTAGCATTGCGGTGCCTAGGATGCTCATGATTTGGTTTGTTTTGGTTTTTTTTTCGTATTTATTGTAGCTGCACGTACCGAGCGTACGTTCTTTCAGTGCTCTCGGTTCGGTTTGTTGTTTCTGAGAAAGGATGAGGTCACAGTTAAACAGCGGCTCAGTGTGGCACACTGTGGCTCACTGTGAATGCTGAGAGTCGAGTCGTTGGTAACAGTCCAGTTTTGGGTCTCTGTGGCCCTGTCCGGCGGCAGCAGAGACCATTATCTTGACTTAAAGTGGCCAGGAAAGAGTGGCCCAAGTCATACTTAATGACGTCTAATTTGTCATCGTTGAGGAACTAATTTTTTAGCTTGCTGATATGGTCCCAATAGAGCGCTACCTGTCTTGAACACCCGGGGCCACTTCGAGTTGAGAGATTTCTGCGTAAGTTACGAAACTTGCCACGATGGCGATACTATCGCATAAACATATACCTACATACACTATATGTATGTATGAATATACATAATATAGTATATATAAACACAAGATGGAGAGCTCAAGCTTGAAGCGGAATTTACATATAATTCCGGGAATAATATGTATTTAATGTATTCGTTAAAGGGAAACCTCAAACCAACAACAACAACAACAACAATAATAATAAACTCTAAACTGACGATAAGATAAAGCTGTCTTCGCATTCAAAATTCGCTGTAAAAATTTTCAAATAACTCTCTTGCAAAAGGGCATTTTTTTGGGTGAGTTTTATGAGAAACCAAAGCTGATTTACTCCCCTCTTTCCACAATTCAACTTGACTTGATGATCTCAGATCTTTCAACGAAATTAACTAAATTAACTATGCCAATGCTTGTTTTACACACAAGGCCCAGTTTATTAGGTGTAACCCCAAACAAAACAAAACAATCAAGACTCATTTATTACAAACAAAAACGTAGAACGTAGTAAAGTTTAGGCCAGATTATGAAATACAAACACTCCACTTACAGGCAATTTGTAATAGAGCAATAAGCCCAAAGATAATTAAGTAAAATTTTTAATTCCTATGAACAGATGATAATTATTTGAAGATAACATGTTAAATAATATAATATGCCATAAATACTTGTAATAAGAAGCTTTAATTTAAAAGTATAGAATTCATTAACAGCTCATTATATTATTAACATACAAAATCTGATTTTTCAATCATAATTTTTACATTAAAAGTATAATTATTTAAAGAATACATTTTATTTCATATAATATGCCGTAAATACTTTATTAAGAAGCTTTAATTCAAAAGTATGAAATTCATTTAAAGCTCATCATATACGTAAACACAAAAAAGCTCGTAAATTGTCAAAGTTTTTGATGCTGCTGCTGCTGATCTGCTGGAGATTTTCTGCAACATAAGCACACAGAACAGATAAGCCGCAAACGATTGTGGCAAGTGGCAAGTGGCAGGAGTAGGAGCGGGAGCGGGAGTAGGAGCAGGATCAGAAGAAGCTCAATGCGTGTAGTAGTTGCAGTTGCACTGACCTGATCGGAAAAGATATGGCAAGTTGTGCAAAGAAAATGTAACAAGACGCATGTCTTTGGAAGTTAACATATCCGGCGCCTAGCGCCAACAGCCAGAACGATTTGGTCCGAATGGAATTGGGAGTCGGATTGGGTTCGGAGTAGGAGTTGGAATTGTATTTGCAGTTCGAGTTGAAATTGTAGTATTGTAGCTGAGGGCTGCATGTCTGCGGGCCATATTCATAATTCTGTTGTTGTTGTTGTTGCTGTTCGGGGTTTTTGGAATTGATTTAGGGTGCATTTAAAGCGTGAACGACTGCATTAATAATTTCTTAAGCAATTTTATTGTGCATAAATTTCATTAATTTATAATATTTTTTGTTTGATTTGAACGGCGAGTAACATAACCAACCCGCTGCTTCGCTCCAAGGAAGCATGTTGCGCCAATGTGTTGCACATGGCCAATCGCCATGCCATGCTGCCATGCAGCCATGCCGCACCGCTGCACCACATCCCTCCACAGCTCTTTTTCTCTCTATCCACAATCTGGTGGCTGGATGTGGTCTGTGCATTGGGGCATAAATTATTTAGCCGTAGTTTTGGCAGGCGCCCGTTGACCGCACTGCGTAGATTTTGCGATTGCGCACGAAAGAGTGAGGGCTTCAGAGCTTATCCCATTTGCCCGGAGTGAATCTCGCACAGTCCACTCCAAACTGCTGCCGTCCCGAATCTCTGTTGCTTTTGCTTTTGCTTTTCCTTTTGCTGTTGTTGTTTCTGTTACTGTTGCTCTGTTGCATTTGCATGTATGTCCCTCTGTCTCTCAGTCTCTTGGTTTGTTTGTTTGTCTCTGTCTCTCTGTCTTTCTGTCTGTCTGTCTGTCTGTTTGTTTGTTGCTTTTGATGCTCGGGGTCCATGCTTCATTGAGAAACTTATGCGCTTGTCGCTGGTCTTGATGCTGGTCGAGGTCCTGCAGCTGTGCCCGGCATGTCGCCTGCCAATGTCTTCAGTTTCTGCCCGCGCAGTTAATTATAAATAAAAAAAAAAATACAAACACAAATACACACACATACGCAGATACACATATACACTGACACATAGTGAGCTTGGACATTTTGGCTTTGGCTGCGGTTTGTTTTCATTTCCAGATGCAGATTACATTATGATTTATGCAAAATAGTAAATGCGCCTGATGGCAACATGCGCCAACCGCCAGTTGGAAACTCACTTAGACCTCTGGCTTGCCCTTGCTCCTACAACGCCTCCCGCGCCCTTTCCCTACCTTGCAATTCGTCTCTCTCACTCCCTTTACTGTCTGTCTCTATTGTTGGCTTAGAACGCCTACAACTTATGGCATATATGTATATATATATGTATATGCTAACAAGTGGCTTATGGCCCTTATTCAGTTATTCTAAGACCGCTAATTTCATTTATCGCACGATCATAAACTCTAACCAGGATTGTCTTAGACATACACTGTACAAAATTTGTAGCCAATTTACAATAGAAAAATATGCATACTCAATTATCATACATCTTTTGATTGATAGGCATTTAATTTGGCATATTTTAAATATTTTTTCTAAATATTTTCTTTGAGTGTAGAGATTCATCTCCTGCAGTGCGCTCCTGACGCAAATTCGTCGCACGGTGCGTCAATAAATCAGCGCTGCTGCTGCTTCCATGAGAGGCAAGCTCGTAAAAGTGCTTAAATTAATCATACCGTATGTGGATTGGATTTGTTGCTCAGATCGTAAGGTTTTTTTTTTACGATGGGGCACAGCAATAACTGCGGGGCGCCCCATAGGCGCAACAGGTTGCCACTGGTTTGCTGCGGTGCGGTTTTGTTTTCTAAGCGCCAGCAACAATAACAACAACCACAACAACAAAGAGTAGCTGTAGGAATGGGAATAGGAGTAGAAGGAGGAGTAGGAGTAGGAGTAGCAGTAGGAGTAGCAGTAGGAATAGGAGTAGGAATAGGAG
>JBANCZ010000979.1:0-26253 GCA_037040025.1 Sphaerogastrella javana | reverse complement strand
CTCCATATTCGACAATTTTGTTTATTAACATTGCCATTTAAGTCAAAATGGGCCTCGTCAGACATAAAAATGCATTTAAGGACGTTTTCATCCTCTTCCACCATTTGAATGATCTTCTGGCAAAATTCTAAGCGAATCGGCAAGTCCGCTGTGTTCATTTAGCTTGTCAGTTCAATTTTACAAGGAAACAAGTTCAAATCTTGGTCCATAATTGTCTGCAGAGACTGTCTGCTGATACTGATCAAGAATATATATATTTTGTGGATTCTGCCACGCCTCCTCCTGTCCTATTTTCAATTTTTTCTGAGTAAGCACCATTTCGAAAGTATACAATGCATTTTTAAAGCCTGTTACAGATTTTTTGATTAAATGCGACGCTGCAAAGTATCCAACATTTTTTGTGTGCGAGAGAGAGAGAGAGAGAAGAAGAGTGAATAAGATTGAATGAGGGTGAATGAGAGCGAGTGAGTGCTGGCTGAGTGAAATGAATATTTGCCATAAAAATGTATTTTTTTTCTGGGTCTGTGTGCTAATAATTCAAATGTAAAAGCCTCTTGCTGCATATTAGGTTTCTGCTCGATTTTTTTTTTTTTTTTTGTGTTTGTGCCACTTGTGCTATTGATTTTATTTGGCATAAATGCGACGTGTGGCATTCATTTTACTGCTATTCCTACTGCTGAACAGATTTCGCTTTGGTTACAATTTTTATTCTCTCTCATATTTTGTGTGTGTGTGTGTGTGTGGGCTTTGGGGCAATATTTTCAATTTACTAAATGGCGCAGTCAGCCAACTGAAAGGCCACACATAGTATCATATATATATATGTATATATAGAGTGAGAGTAGTATATGTATGCCAGTAGTAGAGAACAGAAAAAGAAGAAGCCACAGGAGGCATTTTAATAATTCTAATGCGAGTTTTTGAGTTATGTATACGGTTTTGTGCTGAATTTTGGTTTTTGTGGCCGCTGACAAGGAATACGTGCCACGCACACACACACAGACAAACAGAGGCACACACAGACGCTGCTGACTACACACTGTGTATATTCGATAGCAAATGCTATTGATAATCGATATTTGTTCAATGATATTTGCGCTTGGCTTTCATTAGCCAATGCCAAAAGGAAGTCGACTTTCACGCTTTCAAAATTAAATGATTTATGGCAGTAACAGTGGCAACAAAAACAACAACAACGACACTAACTGTAACAACAAGAGCAACAAATTTCCACCGTAGTTGGAGGCAATCGAGTGTGCGCTTGTTGACTTCCGGCGGAAGCACAACTTCGTACCATGGCGGCGCCGTAAATAAATGAATACAAAACCGCAAAAGAGATCGAGCAGTAGCAGCAGCAGCAGCAGCATTCATCATACCAGCAACATCGTCATCATTAGCAACAACATCAATACAATCATTATCGTCATCAGCAGCAACATCATTACAATCGTCATCGTCATCACCATCAGCGTTAGCAGCATCATCATCATCATTTTCATCATCATCATTTTCATCATCATCATTTTCATCATCATCATCATCATCTTCATCATCATCATCTTTGTCATCATTATCATCATCACCATCATCATCATAATCACATAATCATTTTCGTCATCATCATCATCTTCATCTTCATCTTCATCATTATCATCATCATCATTTTCATCATTATCATCATCATCTTCATCATCATCATCTTTGTCATCATTATCATCTTCATCATCATCATCAGAATAATCACATAATCATTTTCGTCATCATCATCATCTTCATCTTCATCATCATCATCTTCATCATCTTCATCATCTTCATCATCGTCATCATCATCTTCTGTGCAGTATATTTCTCGAATCTCTCATAATGAGCTGCGCTAATGGTGCGAATATTTTTCGATACACATGTGCGAGGGAAGTTCTATCATGAGTAATCACTTAGCTCGAAGATCAATGTTCATATATACGAACAAAATGTTTTATAACAATAAGCCACTCGTTGAATAGACTCAAGCACTTTCATTGTTGTTGTTTTTATTGTTAGCATTTAAATATTCAAGCGATCTATACGTTTTTTATTGTTGTTGATCTACTTTAGCAGGTGTATGCTAATTTTTTGTTATTGTTAAGATCTTTGCGAAATTCGACCAATTTAAATTCTAATGAGCTTTTGAATTAAAATTTGTTTGTAATGTCTTTATTTTAAGTCTTTAAACTGGTTTCAAAATCGTGCAATATTTGAAAGACTTGGTTTCATTTAGTTTCCTATTCTCGAAAGACCCTCTCTTCAAGTACTTTAACCTTTGGTTTAACAAGCTCAGTCCTGATTTACTTTAAATATTCCTTCTGAAATTAGTTTACTTCCTTCTAAGATTTTTCTTATTTAACTCAATCCTTTAAAACTTGAACAATATAAAATGATATAAAGACATATTAGTTGGTTTACCATAGCAAAGACCCATGTGTGGTCGTGGCATCCCTCGCAGTTTTGACGCCCTTACACCTAATAAGACCACAAAAGCTGAAGACGCAGCGATTTTGTTTGAGTGCTCGATGATTTAGTGTGGTAAACGCTTAAAATTTAATGCGCATAACTTATACATTATTACCAACACTTCATTTTAGGCTTACACACACGCACACACACACAGTTACATACAGCACACACACATAGACAGACTTTGAAAGAGTTTTGAGATTTTTTGGCAATAAATTCGTTTGGCAAACGACAAGGGCTGGAAAGAATATAAATGCGAATCTATAGGGCTGGGAAGGGGTTCAAAGAGGGGAGGAATATGGGGGTGTGAGAGGGTTAAGAATGCTGCGAAACGAGTGGCAAACAAACTTTTGTTGCTTAAGTAAACTTGAAAAGTTTTGCGAGACATAAAAGTTTCTTGTGAAAGTCACACGAAAGTTGAATGCAATAAATCTGAAACGCTGCCGCTGATGCAGTTGCATGCCATCCCCCCCTCAACGAAAAAAAGTGCAATGCGTTTAACGCTGCGGGGCAAATCCGTTAAATCCGTTAGCGCCAAAAAAAAAAAAAATGGGGGAAAAAAATATGAAAACAGTCGCTAAAAAACACAGTGGAAAAACTCACACAAAAAACTTTCAACGCGCTGCCAGCAGCTGATAAATGGACAGCCGCAGCGGCATAGCTAAAGATTCCCGATGCCATATGCCACAAATACTATATATACATCGATTATATGATCATATGCACTGGGCACTTGACCAGACCAACTGTATATGTACAGTAGAAACGTAGAATTAGCATTCCCTCTCCAGTTTAGACTGTGCTAATTGAACAGAAAATTTGCAGCTCTCGTTGGCAACAGGGTCAAGTGGCTCAAGTCCCATGCCTCATGCAGAAAGTCCCATGAATCATAACCCACCCCGAGAGCTGTATTAAAGAGCCCCAACTGCAACTGCTGCAGTAGTGGCTGGCATTGTGCCTGGAGCGCTCAAGTTGCATGCAGTTTCTGTGCCTAGACTCGACCTATATATATTTAAATATATACAATATAAATATATAATAATATATACATAATTATACACATATATATGTGTTTACTATTTGTATTTAATGTGCTTCAGTTAAATTTCAACAGAAACTTTAAATTATCATTATACACTCTACTGAAATTTATTTTTATGATATGACGCTCACCTATTAATCTGATCAAAGAATATGTTTTTTTTTTTTGACAGTCACACCTGAGTGTTATTATTTCTATAGGTGTTGAGTCACATGTTTGTATTGTGATTGTTAAATTTTGAATCTACTTGGTTTTACAAATTGTTTGTGCAATTTTAAACGCATTCTTTTGAATTCTGAAAAACACATAAGGGGTCTATTAGGTTTAAAAGCTAGAACGGTTCACACAACCATCAATTTATGTGTATTCTGACTTAGGAGGACCATCTTAGCTATGTACCATTCATTTCAGTACTATATGTTTACAAAAAAACAAATATATAGTGATTTCATACACAAGGTCCCTACCATTTGGCTTCCATCCCTACTGTTGGATGATTTATTTGCTTGACAATGATTGATGGGGAGAAAATAATAATAATAATACAATGATAATTGGAAAGACGTGCGGGTGGAATACTAAAAAAAAAAGGGTGTGTGTATTCTTTTAATGTTTATTAAGCCAATTAAAAGCAATAATTAAGCTAGTTATGCGATGCTTGCATCCAGTTTGGCACTATTGACTCTATTTATATGAATATCGAAATAGAGAAAATAAAACATTCATGACGTACTTTTAAGTATGTGAATCATTCATTCGTCAGCAAGCCCCCGTAATTTTTTTTTTCAATGAAATATTCGCAAGGTATTCCGAAGTATTGCTGAACCAAACCTCATCAGTTATGACGTAGTTTAAAGGCTGAACATTTGCCAGTATTTAGAGCTGAAAACTTTCGCAATTCGACTCCATTCGCTCAATGAACATGAAACGATACGGAGCGTTCATTGTGTTCGCGGTTTGTTTTGCTGCGTTGAGAACGAGCGAGGCACTGCTCGAAGGTAATGAACTCTTTATCGAAAAAAATATTTAAATAAATAATATTTAACATATATTGTAGATTCGACGAGTTTGCAGGAATTACTGGGGCAAAATTGTGGCCGTTTCTCGTCGTACTACAATTTCGGTGGACTGGAGGTGCACCCGGGCGCACGACCCTGGATGGCATTGATCCGAGACGTCAATAAACAGTTCCTATGTGCGGGAACTTTGATAACAAATCGTAAGCTTCATCTAAAGTCTATAATTAATTAATACTAATTGCGATTTAATCAAAATAGGTTTTGTTTTAACCGCCGCCAGTTGTGTTAATAATCAAACGAAGTAAGTGTCAGTTATATTTTTATATATAATGAACGTATGCTGAAAATAATTATCGATATATTGCAGTTTATCGGTGCGCCTGGGCGAACATCAGCTGTCCACGCAACCGGACTGTCGATACGTTCGAGGATCCGTCAAATGCATGAACTCTACAGATTATGGCATTGCTGATATATACGAACATCCTGAGTTCAGTTTGCAGTTTGATGAAGGAGAAAGAAGGAATGAAGAAGAGTTAATGGATAATGATATAGCGCTAATAAAACTCGAAGGAAATGTAATGTTTCGAGGTTTGTTTAAGTGATCAATTATAGAAGGAGCTGTCATCGAATTTGTACTTCAATTTTTAATATCTCTGAGGTAGTTTATAAGCTACTCAGAAGTTATCGATCAATTGAAGTGAAAATGATGAGGAGCATAGCCCTATCATTAAAAACTTAATAATAGTATATATCATTTCTTACAGTAAACATAAAGCCCATTTGCTTGCCGATACCATCGGTGATGCCAACGTCCGTTGAATCATTAGTGATCTTTCAGACAGCCGGTTGGGGTGTTATTGAGAATCCAAAGAAGGCTCATGTGTTGGAAGAAAACAACATTTTTACTCTGCCACGTAAGGAATGTGAAACGAAGCAGGAAACGTTGCTCTGTGTTGGCCCCAATCCCGAGAGTAAAGACAAATATGAGTGCACTGCCGATTTAGGCTCACCGCTAACCAGGGTGCAGTTATATAAAGGCCAACAACGTCAGATACTGTTTGGCATTTTATCAGATGCCATCGGGGTCTGTTCGTCTGGCAACAAGATGCTCTACACCAGTGTGGCCAGGTATATGGACTGGATAATTGATACAATGGATAGAAATCTGTAGGTCTGTAAAATAGTAGATTTATGTTATTTTACTAAACGATTTGTGTTTGTTTAATCCGATAAGGATTCAATAATTGTAATTGTTTGTAATTGTAACTATATGTATTCCCTGTATTATTAGGTTTAAGAGAAGAAGAAGAAATAAGAGCTTAACTCAAATTAACAAGAATTAAGGAACGAGCAAAACAACTGTGTATTATATAATATATAATTCTTTATAGAATTGTATAGAGTATAGACTGTAGAGCATATGTAGTATATAAAAGCATATGTACTTAATAGTATAGAGTATAGAGCATACCTAATATATATGTAGAGGCATTGAGGCAGCTTTGATATTAGTTTATACGCGCTCTGTTTATAGACAAGTTTAAATCAAATTGTGCTTCAATTGTAATAGAAAACTGTAGGGTATTTCAAGCGCAGCATAGCCTTCGCTTGTATGCTCTTGCACAGGGTATAGTGTTGTGTGTAGAAGTTAAGCGTGCGTGCAAGTGACTTGAATGCTTATTAAAAGTTCAGTTCAGCTCAGTTTAGTTTGGTTTAGTTTAGTTAGTTGCTGCTTAAACTCACTGTAGGAGTAATAGAAGTTGGAGTTGTAGCTGGAGTTGCAGTTACAGTTGCAGGTGTAGTTGCTGTAACTGAGTAACATGTGTGCTAATGCTAATGGCAGCAAACTTTTCCACTTGACTGTAAGACCAACTTGATGGCAGTTTAAATGCATTTAAAGTTGGGTGCCAGGTAACTAACTGCAGCCGCATATGGATAGATGTCTATATATACATATACGTATATATATATATATATAACCCAGTTAGTGTGTGCCATAATAGGCGCATATAATTTGGCTGATAGAAATGTCCTTGCGCCACATGCAATATAATAAACTTGCATTCAAATGAAATGAAAAAACAGGAAAAAGAAAGCGAGAGAGAAAGAGAGAGAAAGTGAAACAGAGGGAGAGAGAGAGAGATGGGGAGAAAGGGAGAGAGGTAGAGAAATATATGGTCGTATGGCTGAGCTGTGGCTTTGGCTTTCTTTTTCATTATCAGAGCAGCGAGAGCTTAATTGCAATGAAAGCGCGCAGTTTGCTGCTAGCAATTTGCAGTCTCCATGAAATATGCAGCATTATGACCAACAGGAGAGAACCATGAGCACAGAGACTGTGTTGATGCTGCTGCTCCTGTTGGGCTCTTAATCACATGAATGGCACACATAAACTCAATCTGTTCGCTCTGGCCAGAGATGACTGATTGCAATGGAATAAAGGCCGCACAGGTTTTCCGACCTGCAGTCTCAGACGCTGGCTGAATGCTTTTCATTTCCAAAGAAGACTGTCTGTGTGCCGGGCATATGTGATTATGATTATGATTATTATTATTGTAACAGCAGTTGGCAGCGCCGCACTTAAAGCTGACCACATGTAAGAAAAAATCGTCTACTTTTTGGGTCTCTTTGAGACGTATTACTGAACTTTAAGGTTTTTTTTTTCGAAACCAAAATGAAAAGATTGTTTGCTACTTTAAAGCGCTTCTGCTGCAATTGGAATAATTTTGTGGGAAATTTTGGTTAGAAGTGCATCTGCTAATTAATTCATATTACTAATTAATTATTATTCATTTCATAGTTTTCCCCTTACCAATTTAAAGGCATTTTGTTTAGTAGCAATTTTGATCGCATATGGTAAAGTCCATGGCATTGATAATATTTCTGTGCTGTGCTCTATGTTCGCTAAGCTTTAATTGGAAAACTTTTTCAATTTTAATTAAAACATTTTACTTAATGCAAAATGCAGTCCAAATTATACACAATGTGCAGTGGCAACAAGCAACAACAAACAACAACAGCAACAACAATGGACACAAACAACAGGCACAGCATTTAAGGCGAAAGCCACAGCGAAAGTTTTTATGGGGCAGCAGCAGCAAAACTGCCAAAAACTAAAGTTAGAACTCGCTTTCTCTCTCCTTCTTTTATACACATACACTCTCCTCTTCTCCCACTTTCTCTCTGGTTTTACTAGATGGTATCTATTTCTAAAGCTATACATTCTCTGTCTTTCACATTCTCGCCCTCATTTCGCTCTTCTAGTTTTAATCGCTGGCCAAAACGCCTTCCTTTGAATTAAGACTGCATCTTGCTTTTGCTTTATATCATAGCTCTCTGTATCAATTCTTCGACTCGCTCTTCGACTATAACTCTGTCAATGTTGATCCTTCTCTCCAATTCACATTTTTTGCCTTTGTTATTCTTTTTTTAACAATCGCTCAGTCAGACGCTGTCTTCTTTGTTATCATTTTCCACGTGCACTCTTAATCGATATTATAATCACCGCCTAAGAATCTATGTCTCTATGTCTTAAATTCAGTTTAAGGCTTAAGATATTGTACTTTCTTAACCTCAAAAATTCGATCTCTCTGTCTAATATTGGTCTCTATCACACATACTACCGCACTTCTCCACTATCTATCTGGCTCTGTCTCTATTATTATTTTCTTCTATCTATTTCTTCTGCTACCTCCCCCCCTCTCTCTCTCTATATATATGTTGCCCTACTTCTCTGCTCATTACGCTCAACATTTCTTTTATTTTGAGTTCCCCCAAAAGTCCATAGTTTTCAGCGTTTAATCATTGCCTGATGCCCTGTCAGTTTGGCTTAGATTATAGCTGAAACATCACTCATACACCATCATTGGTGTAGTATAGTGATAAGTAACCATAGCGCCTACTACAACTACATATATTTCAAATACCAGAATGAGGCACTCTCAATCTTACAACTGCTAGTCATCATATAATGCCAAGCGTTCCTTGTTTGGTGTTTGGTATTCGGTATGCGGTGTTGGTTCAGTATTTGCGGTCGACTGTGGGTTTATGCGATTTATAGCTGGAAGACAAATAGTTCCATGTAATTTGCTTGTATGTCAAACGAGTCGCATATGTCAAATGTCAAAAGCTTTACGGGATTTTCTCTGTACTCCGCATTTTTCCACACTTTTTCTCCATTGCGTTGTCATTTTTTTATTTTCGCATGAACGAAATGGCTTCGGAAAAGTTTTTTTTTCTGTGCCAAAACAATAAATTACTATTACAATGACAATTTCGCCCACATAGAGCAACGAGCGCATTTTTTATGCGTTTTTGCTCGATTTTTATCTACCCAACATTTGCCATTGCCCATTGCCCATCGCCCATATTCCCTTTTCTATTTCCGTTTCCGGCTTGGCTTGGTTTGCCTTGTTTTAGCTGGGTTTCCGCTTGGCTTTGCAGAGCTGCACTAAGTATTTAAGTTGAAGTCAAATATATGCTAGATTTCCAATAGATTACTTGATTAATGATCTCCACACAAATCCCATAAATACAATAGCAATACACTGTTCCAAATTAGCACAAAGAACTAATCTGAAATTGTATAACAGCAAAAATTCTTCTTCATAATATGCCATTTTTTTTAAATTTAAATACGTTTCTTTATTCTTTATTCCACTTCCACTTCATTCCGCAATTAAATCATTATGCGATGATTTATGGAAAAAAAAATTTGTATTTTATTATTAGTATTATTTAGCTTAAAGATAAGGTTTTTCCTCTCTTTGAGAAATTTGTATGTATAGCGAAATTTCGTTGAAATGGTCGGCTATAGCTCTATATAAAGTCGAGTGATCGACTTGATTCAATGCAGTGTAGCTTGTGCTATGTATACCATTCACTTATTGTGTTTCGCGCTGGGCCTATCAGCTGCGAGAGCAGCAGAGGTTACTGGTAAAATTAAAAAAAAAAAAGCTAAAGTAATGCACAGAATATATATAACATAGTTTCAGTGGTCGAAAGTTGCAAAAGGCTAGATGGAAAGTATGGTTTCTGTGTTGAAGCCTCACAATGTCCACGACATGTAGAACTGGCACGAAAATTTCAAAACGGAGCTTTAACGGAAGAAGAAAGAACTTATGTCTCAATGTCAAGCTGTCCTAAACACATCGATGTTTGTATATTTTCAAAATCTATTAAAATTTATACAAAGCTAAATACTACCATCAATTATAGAATTTTGTATGTTGTGAAAAACCAGAGGACTTGAACGTTGGTATGCAGCGTTTGACGGATCAAACATGTGGTAAAGTAGGCATGCACAAGGCGCTCCACGGAAAACAAGTAACTTTAATGTCTAGACCATGGATGGCTTTGCTAAAGACTAAGAACGATTTTATATGTGGCGGCACCTTAATAACTAATCGTACGTATTAAAAGAAAACTGAAATATGAATTATCTCTTTGATAGGCCATTATTTGCTATATTCTAATTAATAAATTAAATGATTTCCACACGATAAATATATTATATATATTTTCAGGCTTTGTGTTAACAGCAGCTCATTGTTTCAAAAATGATACAGTGTAAGTAATATATAAATTGTACAATATTATGTCAGACTTATGTAAATTGAATGAATATAGAGAATATGTGCGTTTGGGCGAACATTCCATATCACAGGACAGGGATTGTGACAATTTTCATGGGAGCCCACATTGTGCCCCACCAATCGAAGATATACCTCTACGACAAATATTTTTACCAGAAAGATTCGTGGATAATTTGGGCTTTTTGTATAACGATATAGCTCTTATAAAGCTAGAACATGAGGTCCATTTTAAAAGTAATTTCCAACAATTGGTATATATATATATATATATAACATCATTTCAATCACATACTATCATATATATAATGTTATACAATTGTATATGTTATATTACCATGTTATATTGCAATGTTAATAATCGTATTTATCAACAGAACATATAAAACCCATATGTTTGCCTGTGCCTCATAAACTACATAGACTACCTGATACGCCGAGACCGTTTCGTGTGACTGGATGGGGTCTAACCGAGACTGGATATCCATCTGATGTACCGATGGAAGTAATCCTTAATAAGTTAAGTTTAAGTGTTTGTCAGGCTAAGTATGCACCGTACCGTATATCCTCTAGGGATCATATTTGTGTAGATGGTGTGATAACAGATTCCTGCGCTGGTGATTCCGGTGGTCCACTCTTCAACGCGGAGCTCTATGGTGGCGACCAGCATTACGTACAATTTGGAATTGTCAGCGGTGGCCTTAATACATCAAACCCTACTGCCAATAACGTTCCGTGCGGTATGGGACCAAGTCTCTATACAAATGTGTACAGTCACCTCGATTGGATAGCCTACGTATTGGCCAAAAATTAATATATTTTAATGTAAATGAATTTATGCAATTGATTAACAATATATCACTATCGCAAGAGAAAATTACTATCGTGTAGTACATTCTCGTAGACGGCTACTGTCGAAATTTCAGCCGAATCGGACTCGTAGTTTTGTGGAGAAAGAGCAATATCGGTCTATGATTCGATGTTTTTGGAAAGGAAATCTCGCAGCGAAATCAAAGAGCGCTTGGATGCTGTGTACGGTGACTCTTCTCCTTCGATGGCGACCGTCAACAATTGGTTCAACGAGTTTCAACGTGGTCGCACGTCGGTTTTTTATGAGCCACGCCCAGGTGTACCGAAAACGGCTACCACGGAGGGTAACGAGCTCCGAAGAAGGCGAAGACTGTCCCATCGTCCGGAAAGGTGTTGGCCACCGTTTTTGGGATTCACAAGATGTGATCTACATCGACTACCTGGAGAAGGGCAAAACGGTCACAGGGCTGTACTATGCCGAATTATTGGGCCGATTCGCCCCGTGTGACTTCTTTTTGTTTCCAAACTTGAAAAAGTCACTCGCTGGACAGAAATTTGCGTCAAATGAGGAGGTCGTCGCCGCCACAGAGGCCTATTTTGCAGACCTCAAGAAAACGTATTTTTCAGACGGGTTAAAGAAGTTGGAGCATCGCTGGGTCAAGTATATCGAGGTAGAAGGAGATTATGTTGAGAAATAAATCGCCACTTTTCCAAAATTTTCGTTTTTCTTTTGGAGGCTCGACCACCCTCGTATATATCATGTATATATGATGGAGAGAGATTTGTCATTAGAACTAGAAACTAGGAAATGCTACTCTTATCGCCCCTGCTCAAAAGTATTTCCATTTATATATAAAAATTCGCTCAAATAATGTTATTCAAGGACTTGAAGGGTCTTCAATGGTCGCGCGCTTGCAGCCACACGAAGGCGTGGAGGGGATAGTCCCTCATGAAGGCTTGGGTGGGTGGGTGTTTGTGATAAGGCTATAAACAGTTATTAACATTGTTGCACTTGGCGCAGGCGATTCACCCATTATAGCCATATGTGTAAGGAGTATCCCCACTTCAAGATCCAAAAAACCGTAGCTGAAGCAGAGACGTGGGGCATGGGCCATGTTGTCGCCTTAGTTACATTGTAAAACGTTTTATTGTCGCTGGCAGCTGGCAACGATTTGTTGCTGCCACGCCAAGCCTTGCCACTACTCCAAATCATTTCGGGTGCTCCTCTGGCTGGAGATGCTGTGGCTGCTGCAGCAACTTCAGACTGAGGTTAAGGTGTGTGTTTGTCTGTGTGTGTGTGTGTGGGTGTGTATGGATGTGCGTGGCATGCTGCTCACTTGACGACAACCGTTATGCTTATCGGATGCTTTGTGAATACGAATTTGGTCAATGATGCCGCCTGTCGCCTGCCTCTTGCCGCCTTCTGCTACGCCAAGAGGTAGCTCTGACTGTTGGGATTTGTGGGTTTAGGGGTTAGGGGTCGTGCCTTGTAGATTGTAAATTGAGGGTTGTGGGGTGGCCGGTGGCAAATTGCTGTCGATTGTCAAACCCTGGCAAAAGGGCGCTCGTTACTAACTGTGGGCGTAGGTGCCAACTGCCTTAAAGTCACTCACAGCGATATCCTTATCCTAACAATGTGTAACTAGAAAGTCACACTCTTACACGGTTGTTATATGCCTGTACCAAATTTCATCAAGTGACGGAGAAACACAGAAACTCAGTAAAAGAGAGGGAATAGACCGAGAGTAAGTGGAGGTAAAGAGACGACATGGTGTGTGCGTGGCATAAATGGAGATTGAAACAAAGAAACGGTTGTGGAACAGTGGCGTAACAGTTGACAAAGATATAAAAGGGCATAAAAGTATAAGAGGTGGAAACATGTGGACAGGGGAGTGCAGGGAGAGATACATGATGTGCATATATTTAGAGCAACTTATAGATGGCTATAAACCGCATATACCTTATGTTTGATGACTAAGGTAAGGCTATTATCCCCACATATATAGCAACAGAGAAAGAGAAAGACCGAACGAGAGAATGAGAGAGAACGAAGGGAAGAAAAGAAAAAGGGATAAAGGGCAGCGGCAAATGGGCAAACTTCAGTGTGATTAAATCGGCTGCTGCTGCACAGTCGAAAAAAAGAGGAGAGTGTAGTAATGGGTGGGTTAAAAAAGGGGAAAAGAGCCACGAGGTGGTTTGTGTGAGAGGGAGGAGGGAGTAGGGGAATCTTAGCATCTCACAAGAACTCGTTTCATTTTAGTGCCGCAATCAGCGCTGCTCACTTGCAATGGCCGGGCTAATATTTTACTTTTACTCTTTCGCCTCAGTAAAGTTGCTCCACCAGGGGTGGGGGAGGCGGTAGGTGTGTCAGGGACTGGGGGAAGGGGGTGTGGCATGGCTAATGCGCTGCGGAAAAGTGTGCCACAAGCATAAAGCGGCAAAAAGACGCTGACAACGGAATCAAACACAAAAGGGAATAAGCTAACAGCAACAGAGAAGCAAACAGAGAAAGAGACAGAAAGAGTGGGAGAGAGAGAAAGGAAAGAAGAGAGAGGAAGTTAGGTAAAGCGCTGCTCAGCTGCCAGTAAAGTTAAAATTAAATTAGCGTGTTTTTTCATTCTTTTTTTTTTGGATGCTATCCCGCGTGCTAAGGTATACGATATTTACGTATATTACCAAACCTTTTTTCTCTTTTCGCTCTGCTCTATGGCTGTCCCGCTCGCACGCCAGTGGCAATGTCAACGTTGCTACTTAGCCAAATGAAAATGGCCAAGAAGTTGGCTATTTCTTTTTTTTCATTTTTTTTATTCGCTTTGCGCTCAGTTCACATTTATGCTTGTTTAAGCAAATGCCGTGTTATCATCCGACTCCGGCAACGGTTCCGTCTCATACCCCTATCCCTATCCCTATTCCTATCCGTATCCCTACTCTCTTGCTTGGGTTTCATTTGCATTTGCATTTCGCACGGATACGTTGAAATAATGTAACGTAATTGTTTGTCCCTCCGCTTTGCATTGGACATTTAAAAAGTGTGACCATTTAGGGATTCTCAACACAAAAAAAAAAAAAAAATAATAATTGCCTTTATTTTCATTGGAATTTTATTTAAAATTTGCTTTATAGATTATCCATACATAAATATAAACATAATTGTTTTTTAAAAACTTTAAATTCTAGTGGCTGGTTAATTGCTGAATTCTTAATTTCTTAGAAATCTTTTAATGTACACTTTTTATTATTTTTATTAAGCATTTTATCAATTCCCCATGGGAAAATGCACAAGCCGTTCGCTTGAAGGGCATTGCACAATCTCTCCCCCTATCCACACCTCTCCTCCTCTCTTTTCTTTTTGGTTAAGGAGCAGCTCCACTTGCAATAAAATAAATAAAATTTTGATATTGCCCACAATTCTTTTAATACCTTGAAAAATATGTATATGTATTTGTATTTATTTATTTAATTATTATATTATATTTATATATTCAATTATTTAAATATTATATTTATTTATTTTCATTTTAGATTATATTATCGATTTGCATAAAATGAGCCCAGTAACAACAACAACGAACCACGGTAAGCTACCGCTAGAGCGCCATTCTACTTTAATCCGTTATGCGTTGTTCAATGTTATACGCAATGAAGAAAAACGTGTGAATCGGTTAACTTTACTAATGTAAATAGAATAGAGCAAGTGAAACGGTTAGCTCTAATTTAGAGAGAAACAGAGAGAGAGAGAGTGCTGATTGAAACGGTGCGCGCGAGAAAACGAAGCGGCCTTAGCTATCTATCGGCGCATCAATCGAAGAGCCGAACGCAAGAGAGCACGAGCAAGGACACGAGCTTAAATACGAATGCCCTACTCCGAGCTTCGTATCACTTCGTAGATAAGTTTGACAAGTGAGTGAGAGCAACTCGGCTCGGCACGACTACCACGTCCACAGCGCTGACAAAAATTGAGCGCATCAATTAGATCAGTAAGTCATTGCATTGCCTCGTGGATGGATTGCAAAACGGAAGAAAATCAAATAGGAAGAGTAAAATGTCTGTTAAAAGAAAACATATTTCTTTTAAATTCTTTTTGATATTTCAGTGGAAGTATAAAAATGAAAGTTTATAGGTATTATGTATTTATTAGATATTAAAGCTGCATAATGTTTTTTTTTTATCAGTGAATATATTGCGGGCAAAGATGCTAAGATAGAATACACATGCATTCATATATACATATGTATAAGTGAGTGATACACACACACACACACACTGCATATTGTGCGTGTGCCTGTGTTTGTGTTAGAGTACGGTACGCAAACGCAATGCGCTCAAAACACAAGAGAGAGCGAGATGCCTAGCTGTCTATGGCTCAATACACATGAATGAAGAGCGAACGAAAGAAGCGTATAGCCAACGTATAGTGTGCCCAAAGCGTAAGAGTGAAAGAGCATAAGCTTGAGCAAAAGATCAAAGAGAAGAGTGAAAGAAAACGATATACTGATTATGTGTGCAAGTATTTTCAAGGTGATTAATCCATATCAAAGTTTATATTTCTTATTGCTGGGTTAGTGCAGATTATTCATAAAGATTGTGCTTTAAAAAAATATTTAATTTTTTTTTCGGGCTGCCATGTTCCTAAAATGTGATTCGTTTTGTGTATGTGAAAGAGAATAAGAAAGAGAGAGAGAAAGACAGAGACACGCTCTTTGGCTAAAATTGGCATATAAGTGAATGATGCATACGCACATACACCGCTTACTACGTATGTGTGTGTGAGTGAGTGTGTGTGTGTGTGTGTTTGTTTATGTTTGTGTTGAACAAGTCATATCAAAAATATTGCCATAAAATATGTCAAGACAAGCTGAAAATATACCGCAAGCTAAGAGCCTGCAGAGCAACTGAAGGAGCAGCAGCAGCAGAAGCAGCAGGAGCAGCAGCAGCAGAAGCAGCAGGAGCAGCAGCGTCTTGTCTTGCCAAACTGAGTGACATCGATTGACATATGCAGCATACTAGCTGCCACAAGGAGCAAGGCATATGGCATAAGGCACAAGGCACAGTGTCCTGCCCAAGGTGGCACTCAGCGTGAGTATAATGAAAAATATTTCCATATTGCAAATAAAGTCATTTTGCCATGCTATACAAGCCAAGCCAAGCCAAGACAAGGCCAAAGAGGAGCTGTAGTTCCCCAATGTAATCGTAGCCATAGTCGCAGACGTAGATGAAGACGTGGTCGTTGTTGGAGACGTTGGGGCTGTAGTTGGAGTTGGTTTTACCGTCACATCTCGAAACCCTTGTCAAAAATCATGAACATTCTCTTGGCTCTGGCCGCTGTCTTCACCTGAGCCCGCCTTCTCTTACTGCTCCAGCAGCAGCAGCAACAGCAACAGCAGCAGGAACTGGAGCAGCAGTAGAGCATATTTCAATTTACGTAGATACTGGCAACTGGAACTAAGGTAGATCTGGTGCTGGATATATCTTGGCATTTGCCGAAAAGCAAGCCAAGTGCCCCAGGCGAGGGCTGCTTGATGAGTTAACCATTATTGTTAATTATTAATAGAAAATTTTTCAATCAAAAGTTCATTGAAATATTATCTAAAATATTTAGAAAAAAATTTCACGTTTACATAGAATTAAATAAAGGGGAAAAATATCGATAATCGAAATCAGTAATTGGTAATCTGTAATCGACATCGATAATCGATAAATTATGCAATTTCTGTGCAGACAACTTAGAATTTTGTACTTAAGACAACTTCTAGAGCACACCTAGGCAAAAGTAAGCGTCCGTCCGTCTTTCTGTCAGTCTGTCGGTTTGTCGGTCTGTGTGTCTGTCGTTTGGGTCGGTGTGAGTTTAGTTTTTGTAGCTGCTTTGTCCGTGCTAAAAGTTTATGCAAATTCATTTCAAGTTTTGCGTCCGAGCAGCTGCATTATCCTGCACATCATCCAGCCCAGTAGCCTTGGCATCATCATCGTCAACATCAACATCAACATCAACATCACCATCACCATCACCATCAACATTATCATCAAGAGCTGAACACTGTGAGCATCATTATCATCATGCACATCATCAATGCGATTATCATGACTTATCCAGCTACAGCAGCAGCAACAACAACAACAACAACAGCAACAACAACAACAACAACAGCAACAACAACAGCAACATTATCTAATGCCTGACGACGTCTCTCTCAAGTTGAGGTTGAGGTTGAGCCGCACGGCGAGAGCCAGAGCCAATGTTGACTCTGTGTTTTGCTGCGTAACATTTTGGCCGCATTAACAACAAGTTGTTCTTGTAGTTGTTGTTGTTGTCAGTGTTGCTGTTGTGTATGTTGCTGCTGTTTTGTTGTCCGCAAGTGTCGGCATTCGCATTATTACAATTATTACGTTCATGTGCACGTCTTGACTGCTCGCTCTCCCTCTACCTCTCTCCTAATCTTCTCTCTCTCACTCTCTCTCTCTCTTTCTCTCTCTCTCCCTTATCTCTCTCTCTCTCTCTGTTGTTTGCATATTTGCGGTGCACTGTGTGTGGTTGCCGCAGTCAGTTCGCTGTTTGTTATAGGCCCTTGTTGTATCTGCCCCGTACACCCTCCGTTGTTTTCTCATTGTGCGGCAACATGGCGTATACGCAACTCGCCATATTGGTCAAATATTATGCGAGGTAACGCGCAATTTGGTGGTCAACGTCTTGCATTAGCTTTGACCCTAGCACCAGCATCACTCACCATGCATATTAAAGGGCGACAGTTAGACAAAGCGACAGACACCAAGCCACGACACAACGGATAGCAACATGTTTGTGCTTGTCAGTCAATTTCAATGCACTTCACTTACAATTAGCCAGCAGTTTGATAGACGGCTCAATAACCACGCCACCTCATACCGTTTACCCCGCCCACTCATTACTAAATTGCACCCTTTAAATGCGCTAAAGATGGGGTATACCATGTGAGACTGAGACTTCGTAATAAAAAGAAAGCTCTAGTGTCTTAAGAGTAATCGATAACGATCGGTGATAGATATTTCATCTATTCGGATTTCGAAATAGTTAAACCATTTAGCCTAAAGCCTAAGGTCATAGACGATTTCGGAGCTTAGGACAGTTTAAACGACGTCATTCCTAATGCATTCCTTCTGGTAGGTTTGCTTAAGAGTATTAGCTATGATTCGATATATTATATATAGCGATGTGTCATAGGCAATAGTGGAGTTGTGTGTCGGTTGCGATCGACTGTCTGGGATTTTCTTACACCGTTGGATGTATTTTCCTTGGTCTTTGTCTAAATAATGACAGCGAGTAGTGGGAAAACAGTATTAATGCGTCAATATGCCTCACTTTTAATTACGATTGTACTGCGGTGTGGGCGTGGCAAGTGGAGAGAACGGGGGCTCCTAAAGTTTTGACTGGCACGAACAATGGCCAGGCACTTGAGACTTGTTTTCTTTGTTTCATGTGCAGCCAAGCAGCTGCAGCTCCAACTCCAGCTCCAACTTCAGCAACAACACCACCAACTCCAAGAGGCAAGCGCCGTTGCCCCACTTGCCGCAACTGCCAGTGTTGCACGTGCAACCCTTTTGCCTTTTGGCATTGGGTGGGTGGATATAGATGAATGGGTAGATGGGTGTATGGGTGTATGAGTGTATGAGTGTATGGGTGGCTTGCTTTGGGCTGGCACTGTGGGGTAACTTGATTAAATTTCAGTACGTCTCTGGCAATCAGTGGCACTTGAGAAGCTGCAAGCGTAAACCACGCTCGTTTAATTTCAACTCAAAGTCTAAGCAGTAACAAGAGCCAATTCAATAAAAATTAAAAAGGAAAGAAGCAAAATACACTGAGTGAGCGTTAGTGGGCGAGAGAGAGAGAAAGAGAGAGAGAGAGAGAAAGTCAGAGCCATCTAGCTGGAGTAAGAAAGCGACAGGGAGCGGGCAAATAAACTTGAAGAAAATTAAAAGTGGCAACCAAGCTAGCAGATCCACAATTCGCAAAACCCACACATAGAAAGAGAAAGACAGGGTAAAAGTATGAGAGAGAGAATGAAAGAAAGTGAGTGTGAAAGAGAGAGTGTATATAACTTTTACCGGAAGTTGAGCGGTGGCTGGGGAGAGCAGGAAACGTATCGACTTAATTGAACAAATCGCAGTAAACGAGCCGTAAATTTTTAATATGTTTTCAGGGTTTTGCGTAAATAAAAGCTGACGCAAAGTTCTCTCGGACTTTGTCCTAAATCAAATGGCAACAAGCAAATGGCTAAATTGGAAATTGCTAAGTCAGTGCAGGGGGGAGTGGAGGATCTCGGAAAATGGCCAAAAATGTAGTTACAAAACAGCAAATTAATAAATTAAATCAAGTTACAAATAGAACGAAAAAAAGAAACATGACAAAAGCAATAGCAAATCCATTTAATTAGCAGCTATGCTAAAGCCCACAATTCGCCATGCCACGCCCACATCTACACGAAGCACGCCCATCAACTTGTTAATTACTTGCGGCTCTGTGGCAAACATTTTGACTGATTAAAACGCAAAGTCCGCACAGGTTTTAGCTTAAATTTAAGCTTTGACATTTTGACACAACAGACAGTAGACAGCAGACAGCAAAAAACAGAACAGAGCAGAGCAGAGCACAATGTAGGAGCAGAGCGGGTGGGAGATGAGTGGGCGTGGGTCGAGGGACAACAATATTTTCTTTGCTCAGTCTAGCGCAAGTCGATGTGTCTGGCACTCAGCCTTATTTGCGCTCATTTCCTTGTGTAGCCGTTGCCCCAGTCGAGGATTCAAGTGTTAATTCAGCCAGCTCAGCTCAGACCCGGACAACTTGGCCAGAGAGGACTCAGACAGAGAACTCGGCCGGACAACTGTCCAACTGTACGACAGTCCGTTTGCCCCTTTTTGTAAGTCTGTAAATCTGTAAGTACAGACGAAGAGTGAATTTCTGTGGCTTTTGTTTTTGTTTTGCACTCACTGCAGACATCTTGGGCTCTAGCTGAGACTCTGATTAGCAAAGAGTGTGGAGGGCTTAGGTCACTTTCAATTAAGCTCTTAATTTGTTGAATACTGTAGATAGTACATTTTAAACTGACCTTATCTAGACTTTCAAATGTTCTGGGGAATTCCTACCTTTCGAGCACATCTAATATAACAGTATCAATAGAAAAGAAATGGAAGAGAACTAATTAATTCTAATAAGTATACACTTAAATGCTTTTGCATAGTCAAATCTTATGTATTTATTTATAAATCTGTCGTTATTTCGCGAGAATCGCAATAACTGATAAGCATATACTGATTGACAGTTTTTTTATAATATGCGAAATTTTGGATAGCCTACAAAATAGCATCAATAAAATTGCTATGAAAACTCATTTACAGAATCTCTGTTCTTAGCTAATATATTTCGATCATTTCAATATGTCTTAATTGCAATAAAATTAAGCTATTAAACGCATTGTATTTTTTAGATTCGGTGTGACAAAATATATATATATATCTAAATATATAGAAACAATATATATATATACTGATAAAAAAATCATTCTTACGTATTACGCATGTATATATAATTATTCTTAATGGTTGGTGTTATAGTATTCTCTATACGGCATTCTGGGTTAAAGTTCAACACACATTAACATGATTAACAACTTTATTTAAGTAGCATATTGTACTTATACTATATTCTTATACGATTATCGTTTATCAATCTATTTATGGTAATCACCTGTTTATGTTTAAGTTTCAATTAAATATATAAATAATATAATATTATATTAAATTCATTTAATAGGCTACAAAATAATGAGACGATGTTAACATCTGTCATGCAATATTTCATGATGAATATGTTTTTGTTTGGATGGAACAGCTTCGATGCTATTCAAAATGAAAGAAATCCAATGAACTTGTATATATGTCCGTAGATTAAGTGTGTTTGCACGATTTCATAACGAACGTTATGCCATAACTTCGTATAAAAATAAAACAATATTCTTGATAAGCATTTTTTTTTAATAATACATATATATGAGTATATATTTATGTGTATTAACATATTGTAGAATGTTTTTTTTTTTATTTCTATTTAAGTTGAACAATTTGTGATTTGCGGTTCAGTTGCTTTTGATTTATCCGTGCGCGATGGACTACAAATACGAGCTTCTGAGCCTTCTACTCTGTGTGACTGTAGCCGTACAAGCATACGAGTCTAGTAATATGAACAAATATTTCGAATTAAAGTCAAATGATTTACTAAATTTAAATGTCTCACAATCCATAGGTTATACCAATTGCACGACAAATAGTGACAGGGCCGGCCTTTGCTTAAAGTCAGAGCAATGTCCAAGGATACACGCCCTAATGGTGAAAAAACAACAAGGAATAGCGTTTACTCCTGAAGAAAATGATTACCACAACAGCGTACAAGACCCATTTTGTGGCGAGGTACGCGAAATATACCAATCATTTCGATTTGTAATATTTAAATTTGCATTGTTTCGCAGGGTCTTTACTGCTGTGAGAACACCGAAATTGTTGCATCAGGTATAAACATCTTGCTTAATCAGACCTGTGGCGTATTTATAACGAATAAAGTACATGGCGGACATGAAGTTAGGTTGAAGTCCAGACCCTGGATGGCTCTATTGAAATTTTCCGATAACGGCATAGAAGACTTTATATGCGGTGGTACCTTGATAAACAATCGTATGTTCGCATGAGTTATATAATCGAATACATGAAAATTTCAATAATTTTATATTTGCACAGGATTTGTCCTAACTGCTGCCCACTGTTTCATTGGTGATGGAAGACTGTAAGATACTTTTCTACTTCTACTTAGACTAATAATGATAATTGCACTTCCAATTAATGGGATACTCCCACTTTAGGGTTTCCGTGCGCCTGGGAGAACATGATTTGAGTAAAACAGATGACTGTATTATGACTGGAAGGAGGAAAGTATGCAACCGCCCTATTGAAGATTATAGGATTCAAACATACTATATTCATGAAAATTATTCGCTATCTGAAAATAACAATGATATAGCTCTGGTTGTACTAGAACGAAATGTACATTTTAAAGGTACGAAATTATATTTAACTATCACTAAAAACATACAGAGAAAACCGCCTTTTGAATTGAAATTCTTCTACCTTCAGCGCACATTAAACCGATTTGTTTGCCTGTGAATGAAACACTGCAAAATAATGGCAAAAGTACAGGGAAGATGGTCCTAGCTACTGGCTGGGGCATTACGGAGACTGGGAAACGCTCCAATGTGCTACTGGAGATCAATATTGTAAACAAAAACTTGACAGAGTGCGCCACGCTATTCAATAAAATTTTATTGCCCAGTCACATTTGTGCTGGTCAGGGTGTTCTACAGGGCAATGATATGAATCAGGATTCGTGTAACGGCGACTCTGGCGGTCCATTATCCCATGTGCATCTTTATAATCAGCGTCAGCGCATGATTCAACTTGGCATAGTGAGTTTTGGATCGAAAGACTGTGCTGCGGGTAATCCAGCAGTTTATACAAACGTTGCCAGTTTCATGGACTGGATAGCCTATAAAATAGCAACAACCAAATTGCAATGAAAGTACATTTAATGTGTATACATATATACCTATATATATAATATATATCATACTAATATGGATCTAACGCAATAAATTTTAATTTGAAAGCTCATTATATTTTGTGTTTTGAGTACAACAAGATAAATTTAAAAAAAAGTACAGACTTCTGTATAGGTATATAAGTATTTTGAACTAATGTTATACTGCTAAGCACATAATAATTAGCAATTACTTTGTTTTGGTATTTTCCTCTTCAATTTAAACACACATTAACATATTTTAAACTTTCAATCATCATTAGAACCGGTGTTAAAGAAACCTAGGTGCAAAGTCGAAATGCGTCGTTATAATATAAGCACAATCACTTTATTCACTAGTATTATTAAATTTTAGAAGCTATATACAATACACTATTCTTCCCCAAAAATAATATGCTGTGCCAATAAGCCCTAAGCGTCGGGCACCGTCCCTTGGGTGGAATATTTTTGAAAGTAAAATGATTAAAAATT
This sequence comes from Sphaerogastrella javana, assembly GCA_037040025.1. Taxonomy (NCBI): domain Eukaryota; kingdom Metazoa; phylum Arthropoda; class Insecta; order Diptera; family Drosophilidae; genus Sphaerogastrella; species Sphaerogastrella javana. Next base: position 3,216 of record JBANCZ010000979.1, on the reverse strand, counting down.
AAAACCGAAAGCTTGATAAGCATTTTTTGAAAGAAATATTTTATTACATAAATTTATTATTATATATATTAAGCCATTTCTTATACCACTTCTATATAAGATCCGCAACTTGTGACTTTTTGCTCAGTTGTATTTGGAACATTCGTGCGCGATGAACTACAAAATTGAATTTCTGATCCTTGTGCTGGGGATGGCTGCTGTCATGCAGTTCACAGAGGCGAATAAATTCAGTAATATGGATATTTCGAATCTACATCAAACTATATTATAATATACTTTCAATCGATAGGTTATAGCAGTTGCATAACCGGGGATGACAAGACCGGCCTTTGCCTCAAGCCGGAGCAATGTCCTCCGATGCATGATTTATTTCTGAAGAAACAAAAAGGAATTCACTTCACACATGAAGAAACTGATTATTTCAAAAACATACAACACCCGTTCTGTGACGAGGTACGTCTAACTAAGAATCATTTAGATATACCATCGCTGAATATGCATTATTTCATATCACAGAACTTATACTGCTGCGACAACGATAAAATTGTTGCTTCAAGCTTAGAAACCTTGTTGAATCCAACCTGCGGACGATCCTCAAATAGAAAAGTATCTGGCGGAGCAGAGGTTGGGTTGAGTGGCAGGCCGTGGATGGCACTATTGAAATTTTTAAAGAAAGGCGTAGAAGATTACATTTGCAGTGGTAGCTTGATAAACAATCGTACGTAATTGTGAAAAGATAAGTATCGATTATAATTATTGAATGCATTTACAGGTTTTGTTTTAACTGCTGCCCACTGTTTTGACAATTATGAAAAACTGTAAGATATGGTTTTACAATTACTACTTCAAATAATACTTTTTCTAATATACTTGCTTTTACTCGTTACTACTTGCAACTACATTTTTATAAAATTCGTTAAATTTAATTTGTACTTTCTTCAGAATTTCCGTGCGACTGGGAGAACATGATTTATCGCAAACAACCGACTGCGTCATGAGATTTCGAAAACGTCGCTGTGCCAAGCCTATTGAAGATTTTGGGATTCAGTCCTACTATGTGCATGAGAATTATTCAACGACTAACCATCACAATGATATAGCGTTAGTTGTACTAAATCGAACTGTGCAATTTAAACGTATGATATCTTTATATTCAAATAAAAAAAAATTACTAATTTTTATTTTCTTGTTCTTTTGTAGATCACATAAAACCCATCTGTTTGCCTGTGAATCCATCTCTGCACAATGCTGCCATATATACACAATTTTTATTAGCTGGCTGGGGCCTCACCGAAACTGGAAATAAGTCCAATGTGTTGCTGGAAATCTCAATTCAAAACAAAAATTTGTCTGAATGCTCCTCGAAATTACGTAAAGTTGTATTGCCAAGTCAAATCTGTGCAGGTCAGGGCGATCTGCCGAGCAATAATATCAATCGGGATTCATGTAACGGCGACTCAGGCGGTCCATTAATCGCACCGAAGTTTATTGATCCGGAACAGAGATTTTTTCAGTTTGGCATAACGAGTTATGGACTGATTAACTGTACCGCGGGTTATCCAGCAGTCTATACAAACGTTGCCAGTTTCATGGACTGGATAGCCTATAAAATAGCATCAACGATATTGATTTGAATGCACATTTCATAAATCTTAGATTTGGTAGATATATTCATTGCACTTTCAGAGTGTCATTGAACAGTGTCTAGTAAATACTAAATATTGAATATTGAATAGTATAATGAATAGTATACTATATTGAATTGTATAATGTGTGTTTTTCTTTGAATCAACTACCATCTACAGAGATGTAGATAATACATATTATTGTGAATTGAACTATTCGTATTATTTTCATTTTAATGACATTTATTTGAGAAATTTCAGTTTAGTTGTAATTTGTGATAGGTTTGCATCTAACTGAAATTTCAACTTTTGTTTGGCTAGTGAGAGCATTGAACTTGTGCCTCTCCGTCGCACTCTGTCTGTGTTTAAAAATAGACTCCTTGATGCTGCGGCAGTGGCTTAGTCAGAGGCGTGGCGCAGCTGTTTAGTTCCGTTGCGAGATTGCACTTCCTATGGGCGGCTAAAAATAGGTGTGCGGTGCGCCAAGAGGGAGCACGAGAGAAATGAAGACGGAGAGGAAGACGAGACATGCGTTAGAGACACGCGACGCATCAGCTGGCGAGCTATAGATAGACCTCAAATGAAGACTAACCCAATAATTCGATTTGGATGTCTGAGCAGTGCATGGAGTCGAGTCATGGAGTGCAGAAGTGCCCCCATTCTACCCACATATGCACAATCCTGGTTAGTTTTAATATAACACTGAAATTACAATGATTTCCCCAATAAAAACAATTTCCATTTCAGTGCACCCAATGAGGACGTTTCAAAGCAGTCTTCACTGTGCCAAATGCTGTTTCCCTATAAGACGCTAAGGGAACCGGATCCTATAATCATACTGATCACCCTGGCTGTGGTAATTGGGTCCTTCTGCTTGCTCAGCGGCTTCTTTCTGCTCTGTGTGGTGTCCAAGGCGTGGCAGGATGAAACCTCCGAGGCTATACTACTCCTAGGTAAGCTCTAGTTGTCCCTATCTTTGTACGCTGTAAATGTCAATCCTTGAGGGTTCTCTAAACAGGCATCGGCTTTTTCATTACCTCGCTGTCCTGCGTCACTTGGAAACTGACAAATGCTCAACGTCTGACGCATCTGCACGAGACGATTTCTATATAGAACTAGGGAGTCTAGGTTATACGTACGATACAAATGCCATATATATTCAATACAATGTAATTCTTTCTTTACAAAGTGATTAATGCTTGATCTTTGATTTGTTATTTCCATATTTGAATGTTATAATTTATTTTATATTTCTATACTTATCATTAATTGGAATTTGTATATAATCCATACAAATTTTTTTGTTTTTAAAGCAACAAGACCTCAAGATCTCAAGGCACTAACGATTGTCTAAGAGATGAGATATAGAGAGGAGAGAGAGATATATAGAGAGGAGAGAGAGATATATAGAGAGGAAACAGATCAAATTAGTATTGATTATATATACAAATATATATACAGTCGACTCTCGATAATTCAAACCTCCAAGGGACATTAAAAATACTTCGAAATACCGAGAGTTCGAATTATCGAATGGTTTGTGTTCTATAAAGTTTTGTAGGGAACTCGTGTTAGCTTTGAATTAGTGAGA
>JBANCZ010000978.1:0-26266 GCA_037040025.1 Sphaerogastrella javana | reverse complement strand
CATTTACACTCACCTACAACCACCCACACCCACACCCACACTCCACCCCCCTCTAACCTCATGGCAAAGCAAGTCACCAACTGCAGCAGCCATGCAGGGGGCACAAGGGCGAGGGGGCGCTGCATTTGCATGCCAGATTGGGCCCGCGCATGTCCAAGTTGACATCGGCAACGCATTGGCGTTGGCATTGGCGTTGGCGTTGGCGTTAGTCTTAGTGTTGGTGTTAGTGTTGTTATTGCTGTTATTGTTAGTGTTAGTGTTGGCCATGGCAACATTGTTGGCCATTTGCCCCCGTTGCCAGCTGCGATTGGCTGCCTGAGTGCCTCAACTGCCTCAACTGCTTGAGCTGCCCTTTTGGCCATTTTCCTGTGCATGTTGATAAGCTTCAAAATGCATGCAAACTTTTCTCCCAAAAGGCCAACCCCCCAGTCACAGACATAGCCATTCCCATAGTCATAGCCATAGTCATAGCCATAGTCATAGCAATAGCCATAGTCATAGCCGAGGCTATAGCCATAGTCGTAGCTGTAGCCATTGCCATAGCCATTGCCTTTTGTGTGACATTCAATCACAAAATGGCGTTTTCTTGTCAACGTCTGCTGCAGCAGCTGCCCCGAGCATGTCACGCCCACAATGCCCTGCTCCATCTCCATCTCTATCTACATCTCCATCTCCTTCTCCATCTCTATCCTACAGTCTGCATCAGAACAAACAGCAAAACGTCTAGCAATAAGTCAAGGAAACAAACAAACATGAAAATAGAGCTGCAGTTCATAATTTCTAAGCCGCATCTGCTTATACTCTATCTAATGAAATGCAAATTTCATATATACTCTATTGATATAAAAGTAAGCCAAATTTCGGATAGAAGAAGAATAAATAGAAAATTATGAAACTTATAGAAAATTTGAAGTCTTGGAGAATATTCCCATAAATTTAAAACAGCCGCAAAATAAGATAGTTTTCAAAACTATACATGAAGATTTTCAAGATTTAAAATTAATATTGATAAAATTTTGTTTCCTCTTATGTAATCTTCGTATTTAATCTTTAAAACTTCAATGTTTATTTTTATAGAATAGTATGAATTCCACAGATATTCTCTGCTTATATTTGAATAGTATTTTTTTAAAGTGAACTTTGAATATATTAAATATATGTATCTATATATGTATCACGTTGAATGATATCATGTAAATAAAAATAACAGAAGCTCCAGAATTAATACTATTCTTCTACAGAAGATTCTTTATACAAACCTGTCATTCATTTCCATAGAAGTAGATTTACGTTTACTATTTTTATATGTTCCATGAGATATTGGAACTATCAAAATATGTAAACTTTTTCCATTGAATCCGTAGGGTATTCGAAATCGACAACTGTTGAGATAGGGAGTTACGGAAATGGAACACATCTCTGTATGGTATGTTGCGGGTTGCCTTCAGTCAAGAGTCAAGTCGAAATGTACGCGACGTTCGCTGCAGATCGTAAAAATGCGCAAAGTCCAAGAAATGTCAAATAATTTTAGCAACGATATAAACCCATTTCATGTTTACGACAAACGTTGGGCCAAAAACCAGGCTAAAGGCGACGCCATCTCACTACACAAACAAAACAAAAAAATTTGCATGTGCCACAGCTCCTACGGCTCCCTCTCTCTGTCGCTGTGAGCTGCTATACACCCGTTCTTCACACTGGCACTATGTCTGGCTGCAACTGCTTCATGCCTCATGTCGCATGCCTCGTGCCGCATGTTGCTGCGGTGCATGTGCGCATGTGGAGGCGTTGCTGGTTTCACTTTGGGCTCGACTGCTGCTCTGCTGTGTTTTCTAATGTCCTGTCATGTACTTTATGAGATGTCGAGCGCCAGCGCATTGCCAAAGATGGCTTGGCTTTGTTCCGGCCAGCGGCGTTGGTGGCAACAACAACAACAGCAACAACAGCAACAACAGCAGCAGCACAACAGCGACCGTGCGCGTTATCGTGTCAAAATGAAGGGACAAACGACAACGACAACGACAAGAATGAAACGAAACGAAACGAAGCGCATAAGAATGGGAAGAAGCAATGGGAGTGACGAAGGAGAGATCATGGAAACGGGGATAGGAGTGGGAGTGGGAGTGGGAATGGGAATGGAAATGGCAATGCCAAAAGAGAACTGCAGACATAGAGAATAGAGCCTCCTTTGGCTTGGTCAACTGTCGCTGCGGCTGTAGCTGCTGCTGCTGCTGTTGCTGTTATTGTTGCTCCTCCTGCCCCCCGACTCTTTGATAACCTCTTCCGCTCATGCCACTTTGATTGTTGGTTTTTGGCATCGTCGGCTCGTTCCTCGTAGGCTCTGGGCATTGTGTATTTGGCCTGACATGGTCACAAGTGCAGCAGGAGGCAGCAGGCACTAGCCTGCAGTAGGGAGTGGTAGGTAGGGCTCGGTAGGGGTGCGGTTCGAGTAGCAGTTGGCCTGGCCCAGTCGCATTAGCTTAATTTGTGTGGGTGGCGTCATTAGAAGCGGCAGACATACACTTTGTAATCAAAAGCATTTGACGCAAAAGAGAATCCCGAGCTACAGCGGCAATCAGCAATCGTGAAAGATGAGCCCCAAACAAGGCTCCATATGACACACAATGGCAGTTGATGTGAATTTAAATGCAAGCACTGAAAGAGAATACCAGATATAAGTATGGGATCAAAATGGCTACAACCACTGAGGGCGTAGGTAGGCCACGCCCACTGCAATCACAGCTTGTTTATTTGCTTTAGTCTGTGTTTAGTTTGTTTAATTGCAGTCATCTTTTTATATGAACACTCTGTACTATACCATATACGACCTAATAGATTGTCTCCCATATCAGGCATATGTTGAATTTGAAAAATATATTTATTTTTGGAAAATTTATTCATTGTTAACTTTAACTTTTCGCTACTATCAACTTGCTGAGTTGCTGAACTGGGAAAGTTCTTTAAATATCCTATTATAAAGAGTATATATATAGTATGTGTGTGGCTGTGGAAAATTTCAATTTCTCTATCAGGCTGGGGCCATCGGCTCACAACCCGCAGAATTTTATGTATGAGTCTAGTACAATCTAAGTTGCCCCACACACTCGTACGCAACGTTCATATACAATTTTTGTATATTTTGCCAACTGATTTATGCATGAGATAAAGCAAACTTTGTAGACATTCAAAGAACTGGGAGGGATGGGTAGAGAAAGGAGAAAGTAGAAAGTAGAATGCGGCAACGAAAATTCTAACAAGGCTGAATAGAATGGAAAACATACATATATGCTATATATGGATATGGTATATGGTATATGGTATATGGTATATGGTATATGGTAGTCTGTGTATAAAAGAACTCACAAAATATGCATAATATTTGATAATGCTTTCAGCGACATATCCTTGTGTTGTTATTTTTGTGTGTACCAGGACTCTCTTTCAGCACGTTCTTACGCACAATCATGGCACGAGCCAGGCAGTCGCAGATCTTATCCGAGGCGCCATATGAGCATAAATTTCGAGCCTCCACAAATGGAAAAGGTCACAGGCAATATGTCCCATTCCTTTGTTCTGTTAGACTTATTCTAAAGTGGAAATCTACACGCCTGAAAAACACCATCCAGAGGCTACAAATGCTACACCAACTTCTTGATGGCAGGCCACAAAACTCAACCAGATCGAAGTGCAAGAAACGGAGTCCAGTTGAAGCTCAATTTCCTTAACCAATGGGCGTGGCACGTGGCACGTTTGCTACCTACAATTACAAGGCTACAATTACACTAAAAAAAAATATATATATATATATATATTGATATATTTAATCGAAATACCATACGATCTGGAATATTATATAAAGAATACCAAACATGTTTCAAATATTTGTAAAAAATAATTATTATAATAATATTTCGACAAAAAAAAAACATAGATATAAATACTTAAAATTATTTAAACTAACGAAATATATAAATATTTATAAATCCTACCAAATATGCTAATTTATTTAAGCTAGAGATCTCTATATTGTAACACTCTATTTGTAAATACTATAGAGATTTTTTTTCTTTGGTTTCTATTTGTATAATTACTTTTATTATACTGTATGTAGTATAGATTTTATTTGAAGTGTAGTTTCTAAGCGTCGAGCGTGGCAACAATGTGGCGATAGCTGGAAGCTGGAAAGTTTTACTCGTTGGAGCAATTAATACCAAAAATTACACACTACCATGAGACGGATGTGAGCCGCAGGCAAAGATTTGAAGTGCCTGGTGGTTAGTTGCTTGTTTAATCGCTGATTTCCTGCCGGACCCGGCGACAGACAGACGGACACATGGACAGACAGCCATACAGACAAACAGAGACTGGCATCAGCATCAGAAGCAAAAAGCAAGAGCAGGACCAAGTTCTTGGGCGCTCGTTTCCGTTTGCACTTGAGTGATTTTGTTTGCTTTGGCATTTTTGGGGAGGCCAGAGTGTGTGTGTTTCTGTATGGTATGATTTGGATTTGGTTTGGCTTTTCTTTTGTTTCTGCGCAGTCGAACAAGCTCATAAATAAATTTACCAAACAAATAAATTCCAGGGCCCTGACTCGTTTCATAATCAAGCGCGCGCGTTGTCTTTATCGCCGCTAAGTATCAGCCAGATAAAACCAAGAAGAAAACTTTCTGTTTCTCTGCTCCTCTCTATATATGCCCCATTTGGATTGATGCCTTTTTGCCAGCCTTTTGTCTTTCATTCAGACTCTGAATTGGATTCGGAATCGGAACGGTGCCACACGTTCCTGCCCGAACCACTGAAGCGTCAAGGTGTACCAATTTGCAGTGCATGCTTCACTGCGCCTAATAAGTTCGCCAACCACAAAACAAAAACAAAACAAAAACAATAGCAACAACTAATACAAAAGGCAGCAGCAGCAGCACTGGGAGAAATTCTTTTACTCCGTTTTTTTTTTGTTGGTATTTTTTTTTTTTTTTGGAAGTATCCAAAAGTTTGTCAGGGCAAATGAATAAATTTTAGTTCGTAGTGCCGCTCGAGGGCGATGCTTTTGATTTCCAACTTGTCGCCTGATTGTCACACGTAAACAAAGCCTCAAATTTGGTGATCCGACAAGCAGAGCAGAGCATACGGGCTTGGGCTTGGGGTGTGGAGTATAGAATATGGAGTACAGAGTATGCGGGGGAAGCGCTGGTCAAGTCACCCCGAACCGAGCATTGCCGTTGGCTGCTCGTGCGCAGCAGCGTGCAAATGATTAATGGACGGTTAGACAAATGGAAATTGTATGAATTACATTAAAGTGTAGTTAGTTCGAATTTAGCCAAAGCGGAAAGGGGAGAAAATGGGGTACGGAGCATGGAGTACAGGGTGTGCGGTACATCTGAACAGCAATGGGAAATAACTTTTAAAATGTTCAAGTTTTACTTTTATATTTTTTTGTTCATTTGCAACTGTTGAAGTTTTTTGTGGTTGTTCCCGAAAAAAAAACTTAATGGATTTGACAAAGCAAACAAAAGCTTCAAAATGAGAAACTTTTTTATGTAAACAGACCCTACAATTGCTATCGATTTCATACTATTCCTCTTATATTTAATATAGAGATACTGCATACTAAATTGACCAAATGTGCCAGGTATAATCTTTTGTATTGCTGACCGATTATTTCTAAATTGATATAAATATTGGTTATCAATATCTTTGTAAGAATTGAAATAAAATTTAAAAAACATGTCCTGGTTATAGATATGGTACACTCATAGTTTATGATAAACTAACTTTATTATTGCTTCAAATCGGTTTTTAATTATTGAAATAAGCCGAAACCTGTTGAACAACCAGACATGTGTCAAGATCTCAGTTTTCATACGATTCGCAATTAATCTAAATTAACAATAAATTTGAAAATATTCACGCTATGAAATTTTGAATAAATTATGAACGAAAATCAAAGTATATTCAAAAATTGTTATGTTTGTACATTTTTCAGTCAAACTCAATTTGAAATTGCATAAAGAATTCCTTGCCCATTTCCATGGGGAAAAACAAAGTTCTCAGGCGTCGACTAATTTGCCGTCAGTGAAAATATAATTCTCGTCTCTTAGTTTTTATTTTTTCGTTTTATTTTTGAATTTTCAAATTTCGACAAGTAAAATTGCAGTCAACTGTTAAAGAAAAGATGGTACCCAAGCGAAAATTTATGATTTATGAGCGAAACAATTACGCTGAGACCGCAAAGATGTTGGCCTGGCATTAGACGAGGCCAAACGAAAGAGGCAAAAAGCAAAAAAGGCTAAGTTGAAATGCAACTAAAATTAAAGTCGTGGCTGGCAGCCCCTTTAGCTTTAATTTCCGATTAAACTAAGGAAAAAGCTAAGTGGGGGCAACAACAGGAACAGCAACAACTGCTATTACAACTACTACAGCAACAACGAACAACAACAGAAAAAAAAGATCAGAACAAACTGTAACAACATAAGAAATTGGCAGCAAACAAGCCAAATGCAAGTGGACGGACGGCAACAAACGGCCATTGCAATGGTGTATCATATAATAATAACAACAACAGCAACAACATCACCAACAACAGCAACAACCATAACAATAACAGCAATAAGAACAGAGCAAAACAAAATTATTACAAAAGGCAGGCCAAGGCAGGCAAACTGGCTTTTAAGTCCATACCTGTGTCCCTATCTCTGTCTGTGTTGTCCGTGTCCGCAGCAACAATTGCAACTGGCCACCACTCGCACTCGCATCATTTTGGAAAATCTACCTTGAAGGTAATTATAGTAATTACTTCACGAATCGCAAGTAGTGAACGCTGCTGCTTCCATAGCTGTTGCTGCTGTTGCTGCTGTCGCTGTTGCTGCTGTTGCTGCTGTTGCTGCTATTGCTGTTGCTGCTGTCGCTGACGACGTGCGACCGCCTAAAAACATCAACAGTTGCCGGGCAGCAGACAAGGCGAATCGCAAGACGTTGAGGGTTCGCTCAAAAGCCAACAGCAACAGCAACAATAGCAACAACAGCAACAGCACCAACAGCAGCAACAGTAACAACAGCAACAACAGCAATAACAACAACAACAGTCTTAGTTGTATCTAAAGCCAAAGCTATAGCTGACCAATATGGCGCAGCCTGGCATTTTTGGGCTGGCAAAACTCATTGATACCCATTGCTGCAGGCTCGCCTCAAAACTCAGTCGTAGTCGCAATCGCAGTCGCAGTCGCAGTCACAGAGTCAGATTCAGATTCAGAGCCAGAGTCAGAGTCAGACAGTCATGGCTGCTGTTGTTCATGCTCTTATTATTGCTTTTTCTGCTTGTTGTTACTGCTCATAATGTTGTTGCTGTTGTTGCTGTTGTTGCTGCTGTTGCTGCTGTTGCTGTTGTTGCTGTTGTTGCAGTTCGCTTATCTGCGGGCACCGCGGGCATTTGAGCTGCCTGTGAGCCCAGCCAAAGCCTGTTTTCTCCTCTACTGCAGCTATAGTTGCTGCTGTTGGTGCTGTTACTGTTGCTGTTGCTGGAGCGCCTGCTGTTTCGTTTGCAATCGGATTGGATTTAGTTTAGCCCTTGATTAGTTTTCGCTGCGCCGAGTATACCGCCAACTTGCTCTTATTATTATATAAAAGTTGTTTTATTTTTCTTTTTTTTTTGAATTTTGTTGTTGTTGTTTGCTTGTTGTTTCTTTCTTATTGGCTGTAGCTGTTGTTGCTGTGGCTGCTTGCCTTTTGGCAAGGGATTGCAGCCAGGCCAAGACTAATTTTCTTGCACACGAAGCAATTTGAATTCGCAGCGCAGGCGCACAGATCTTGGCCAGGAATGTGTTGTTGTTGTTGTTATTATTGTTGTTGTTGTTGTTGCTATTGTTGCTGTTGGCGGGCGCTTGTTGCCGTTTTGTTGTTGTTGCTGCTGTTGCTGCTGCTACAAAATTGCTCTGAACTTTGTTGCACTTTGTGAAATTTGCAGTTTCAGATCACGATGTAATTTCGGAAATTGCCATGTTGGCTATTCCAACTTGGAATGTTGTGCATGTTGTTGTTGTTGTTGTTCTTATTATTGTTATTGTTGTTGTGGTTGTTGTGGTTGTTGTGGTTGTTGTTGTTGCTGTTACAATGCACCTAATTTGTCGCCGACTGCAACATATAGTGTACGTTTTAGCCTTTTGTCTTCAAGTTTAGACGCGCTTGAGTTGGGCTCACAACGAATTATGACTTCCCCTGTCATAATTAAAGCTTGTCTCGCTTTCAGCTCTCATTGATAAATTCTAATTGTTAAATTTAATAGCCATATCGATTGCTGCCTTTTGCCAGCAGCAACAGCAACAGCAGCATCAACTGCTGCGACTTCAACGCGTTCCCATTCGAATTTATTGGTACAAATGGCATTCTTAATGATGCTCGGGTTACCGCGTCTTGACCAGCTCCATTCGAGGCACGGCGCCCGCTTTCTGTGCCTTTGTCGGCATCCTCAATGGCCACTTGAAAGTTGTCGCAGTAGCCGACACAAGGCACAAACCAAACCAAAAAAAAAAAAAAAACAAAGCAACTACAAAAAATACAACGACCAAAAGCAGAGCTACTTCAGTTTTCCCAAAGCATTATAACCGATTTTTATTGCAAACCATATATTTCATCTTATTGAGTCGTTGCCATTGCCATTGCCACTGCCTTTTCCTGTCGTTGCGGTTGTTGTTGCTGTTGCTGTTGCTGTTGCTATTGCTGTTGTTGTTGCTGATGTTGTTGGCAACAAGTGCAACGGTTGCTCACGATGAGAACAAACCAGGAAGATCATATACGAAATATACATTCATCTTCTCATTGCATTTAAAGCATTTGATCACAAAAAATTGTAGACTGAGAATTGTAAAACTGTTCTTATTATTTTTAAAATGTTCCATCTAAATATCAAAATAAATTTTTTCTCTAGTTTATTTTATTTAATAATAAAAGTAATTGTTTTAACATATTTGATTGAAACTAAATAAAGTCTAATATAATATTATGTGTGGCTTTTCTAATTATTATTAAACACATTTTAATAATAAATGTTAAATCCCTGAAATCATACACGAAATTAGCTGATGCATAAAACAAATTTTACATATTGTTATATTTTAAATGATATAATTTTTATAAGAGTAATGGAATAATTGAAATCTAACAAGGAAGCTTCCAGAATATAACGAAAACTTCATTCCAGAATGAAATACTTTCGTTGAAGCTCTAAATCAAAGTTCTAAATAACTGCAAAGAAGTTCTAAACAACTGCAAAGTATAAGAAAATGCAATTAATAAAGTGAAGAATATAATTGATAGCATTTATTCGTTTTCATAGTACTAATAAGACTTTTTGTACTAATAAATTTAATCCAAAATTTGTAAAATAGTAAATATTACACCATATAAATAAAAGTTAATGTTTTTTTTTTTTAATCGCATGTATTTATAGAAATATTGTAGAAGTATGTGAGGTATAATATTCTATACACATCCATGTTCTATCAATGATTTTTTTGAATACTGCACATTCACTCACTCAATCAGAGACTGATTTACACGAATAGCAAAGCGAATGCCATGGTTCTGACATCATAAAAGCTCGAGGCTAAAACCTGACGCAAGATCAGCTAACAATAGGACCTGGCCACTCCCAGTCTGGCAAATGATGGGGCAAATTTAGCAGCCTAGCAGAATTATCCGGCTAATCAACACAAGGCCAAAGTATTTGTGCAACTGCAACTACAACAACAACAATATCAACAACAGCAACAATAATAGCAACAACTACAACAACAGCAGGCATGACTAAATGAGTTTGCCCTGCCCAGTAAGTACCACATGATAACCATCCGCATGGCATAGGAGCGTAACAAAAAATGAAGAAATGCGTAGGCTGATTGAAACTGCAGATGATACGAAGAGCTGATCAGGACAGAGCAGAGAAGAGCAGCCCCGGGATGAGGCAGCAAATCGAAGCTGGGAGTGTGGCAGGTTTAGCGGCAAGTCTGTAGCCATGTCGTGTCCGTTGTTGTCTCTAATTTCGCTTGGACCAAATAAATGTCGTTACAAATCACGATGGAATTCAAGTCGAGCCGTGTCGCCAGCCAAGCACAGCCCAGGGAGCGATAAATGGCAGACAGTTGCTTGCCAGAGAGCTAGAGCTCCATGTCTGACAGGCTGGCCTGGCTTGGCTTGACTTTGACTCGCCTGTTGGCTGCTTCATTATTTAATGGACTGATCGATCATAAAAAATGAGCTACATGCGAGCTGAGTATGTAAGTACAAGTTGTAGTTGTACCTGGACACAGATTTAAGCAGTCGCAGACGCAGACGTACACATAGACCAAGTTGTCGTAGGAGCGGTCGCGTTTGAAACTCAAATATAAAGTCGATGCCGTCTGGGAACTGCAAAGAGATTGGTACAAATGTTTTCGGTCACAATTGGAGCACTTCTGTTTGACAGTGCGTATGATTTATGTGCGCCTGCTGTTTGTTGTACTACGGCTACCACTTGACTACTGCAAGACAGAGACAAGTAAGAAGAGCGTGAATGCAGGAGAGGAATGCAAGCAAGGGGAATGGAATTTCCATGCACATGTCCGGCGGAATTGCAAACTTGAGTTTTTGCTCTGCTCGGCGGCTTTTAAATGCAACAGCTTGTACACTGTGTAATTCTAGAAAGTATACACTGTGCGCTGTTTAACCGACTAGAAACGGGCAACAGGACACAGAGGCAGCGGGTAGTGAAGAAAGCAAAGGAATCCAAGGGAGCGTAGAGAGCGTAGGAATGGAATGTAAGCAGCCTCCTTGGCTAGCAAGTTTATTAGAGTGTCCCGCAGGACTTGCCCACTTTACATCCGCTATCCGTTGTCAACTGAAACAACAACAATAACAACAGCAACATGAATAACAATAACAACAAGAACATGAGGAACAAAACAAAGTCGAGCAAAAGGCAACAAAACAAAATTCAGTGAAGCAATTTCTATGAAATTTATTTCACATGAAGATTTATCGCGATTTCAGACAGCACTGGCGACACCTGCCAACGCCTACAAATGTAATTTATTGCTCTCCCGCATTATGCATACCAGCATACACACTCACAGATATTCACATACACTCACATTCACACTCGCACTCACACACAGCATGTGGCAACTCCCGTTTCTCGCTCTCTCATTGACTTAACTCCAAAATGCTCATAAGCGCGCTCCAGTATACACTTCCTCTCCTCTACTCGTTCCTCTCCTATCTCACTCTCAGTAGTCCCTACCACAGTTCCTGCCACATCCACATGCACCCGACCGCCCACGGACTACTGCATAAAATATATAGTCATATCTGTCGCAAATTTTGACTTTCAGTCATTCAAACTGCATAAACAAGGCGAATGCATTTGCAACATTCTCTTTTTTTCTACTCTCTGTTTACTTCCTAGATTCTTGACTTGTCTCCTCCACTCAGACCTCACTCCAAAGGTTGCACAGGCCACATAGTGTTTAATTATATTTATGAAATATATATACATGTTCTCCGATTAACAGGAAACTCCGAATATCAACACATTCATTATAATCATGCATATATATTCACAAATATTGCAATATGATTCTGTTTAAACTCATTTTTAATTTACATAAAAGTATCCTCAAGATCTACATAGTTTCATAAAGGTTTATTTATTACAATACTCTCTGTGTATAAATATTCTTAATTATATACTTTACGAAATTTTGATATAAAAATAAAAATAAAATAGTATAGGAGAAGTTTCGAAATAGTCGGTATTTAGTATTTTCTGCACCGTGTAGAGTTTTTGTGAAAGTATAGTATTTTCAGTGCTGTATCGGGAACAAATATAGAGTGATTCCGTGAGCGGACGATCGGGAAAGAAGGTGAACGTAACCTAAATGATCGAATAGTGGGATAGTCCAACAGTAGGGACCATACGTTTAGTATTTTCGGTATTATATTGCATATTTCAACAAGAATTTATATGCTATGTAAAGACTGCCCCAGTATATTAAAATTAAAAATATTTTAGACACTTTTGTTTTTTTTTTAATTATATGAAAATAAATAATTATATAAAACTTGAAAAACTACAGCGCGTAAGGTTTTATTTAGTAACCTCCTACAAAACAGATTCGGTACTCGATTTCCTATACCAAATATAAAAAATAAAGATTTATTTCCCAGAAACTAATTTAAATCCTTCATCTTTGACTTTTAAAATGAATATCCTGAACATATACTGTCAAAGAAGAGTATTAATAAATACAGCTTCATTTTTATTAGGTAATGTATTTAGTTAAATTTTTTTGTGGTAGTTAGTTTACATGATGAAATTGAAGTAAAGTTTATTGCTTGAAAATTCGCTGCGTTCTGTCAAAAAGTGCTTAGTTTCTAGTTTGTATTTCTAATGCTGACAACTTGATCTGTAATATTACTCATAGTTCGTTCAACTGCAAATCGATGTGCGAACACACATACACATATACATATATGTATGAATGTACTTATGCATGGTCTATAAAAAAAGAGTTTCCTTTTGCAACTCTGGAAATGTGCCGTCGCTGTCTGTGTGCATAAATACGTAAGTAGCTTTATCATCAAAAACCCTTTTTGGGCAGCTCCAATTCCGGGCAACTCGGCAATCCTTTGATATGTTGAATATCATGCCACTTGGCGCAGTTTTCTGGCTAAAAACTGTATACATTTGCATATGGCAAGTGAGCTCATATGGCATTTATATAGCTCCAGCTCCAATTCCAGCTACAGCTACAGCTCCAGCTCCAGCTCCAGCTCCTGCACCAGCTCCCGCTTCACCTCAAGCCCTAGTCTCCAGTAACAACTACGGCAACAACAACAAGAACTGTCACTATGAGCTTTTTGAGAAATTCATAAACTGAAAAAGTGGATTTTCGTATGAAATTTTCTGTGTGCAACTCAGAAATTCAAATGTGGCGCAATGACAGCTCCACCAAGTTTGCTTTCCTTGCTCCCCCTCCATCCTGCAATCACCATCACCATCACCTTTAAGTTGAACTCTGTTGGCCCAAAGCAGCGCACAGCGTGTCGCACGCATGAACACCTCGTCTGAGAGTCGACCTCTTTTTCTCTCTCTCTCTCTCTCTCTCTCTGTCTCTTTCTCTGCACACACACAGAGAAAGAAATCTTCCTGGATGCAGCAAACAACATAAGTCGCACTAATGCCCATAAAAGTCGCACTTTGCACACACTGGCAACACTAGTACGAACAGCATCAACTCTGGTCATGCGCTCCTTGTGGCTGAGCAGAGTTGTCGGTGCCAGAACCGTCGTAGCCAAGTCGTGAGCTCGTTTCGGCCAAGTGCTTGAGATAAACTTGAGCACCTGGAATAGAGTGACAAGTGGGCAGCATTTCATACAAATTGCTGTGGACGACTAGAGCGAACGACAATTTAATGATAAACATTCTAGTTTAGAGTATTTAGTAGTGCCATATACACTACGAACTACGGATATAGGGAGTAACAGATCTATAATAATGTATGCAATATCGAGTGATAGGCATTTGTGAATAATTAACCTTACCGTCTTCAGTTTCTTATAAATACATTGATCTTAATAATAGTTTATCCTGGTATAGCTGAGAAAGATTAACCCTACCATCATTTTTGACCTATAAATATATTGATCCCATTTACATTTTGTATTGATGATTCAAATTTATTTAGATAGACTTTCTATCTATATATAAGGAATTAATTTGGGCATATGTCGTAATATATCTTATTAGAAAATTAGAAATTAATTGTGCTATATATACTAGGAATCGGTTCCATAAGGTATAACAAAGCTAAAATAACAAATAATGCATAGCATCTATATGGTGGAATAGCTAAAAAAGATTAATCCTACCATCTTATGGTTCAAATAAAGACATTGATACCATTTACTGATTAAAGAAGATGGTTCAAATTAGCGAAGAATCAAGTTGTTGATTTTAATTTATTATATTTTTTAGCTATAGATATTCAGAAAATTAATTTATGTATATGTCTTAATATATCTTATTAAAATTTTTAAGGCATCTCCTTGAATACCTTTAGCTGTCCATTACCTTTGTCTATAAACATTTAGAGTGACTTAAAGATCTGTTGATAATATTCAGAATGGTTGGTAGGGTAACCCAATTGTCAGCTATATCCAACTGCACTTCATTTATTTTAATTCTTTTTTTTTTTGCTTTTAGGTTGTTGTTGTCTGTGGATGTTGGTGCCGCAACTCAATAAAGTTTACGGCTATGAAATTGTTTGCAACAAAAACGCAATTTAACAATTAACAACACGAGCAACTCAGAAACAACTAAACAACTGAGACAACAACTACAACAACAACAACAACAACAATAACATCATCAAGAGCAACAACGATAACAACGTTTATTATTGTTATTAACATTTTTGCAAATGCCGTGAGCTAAGTTTTAATTGATGATCCCCGTGCCGAGAGCCACACTGAGCCACAGTCTTTCCATTTCGTCCATCGCTCCGTCGCTGAGTCTTTCCGTCGTTCCGTCGGTCCGTCTCTCTGCCTTTCCGTCTTTCAGTCTTTCCTCTAATGCAGTTGTACAATAAGCTGATGGGGGCCCGGTTTCGGTTTTGGGGGCTGTGTTGATTCGTTGGCTCGCTGACTCGCTCTTTTGCATGTGCCACGCCCACCAGACACCGCTGCCAGCGTCAGCCATTGCGCCATCTCACTCGCACAAAGACAAAGTCGTCGGCTATTACGAAATTATCGTCTACGGCTGCCAAGCCGAAGACATTGCCCAGCCCTGGCCCTGGGGCCATAAAGTATACCTACCGAATGACCAGACCTTGTTGTTGTTGTTGTTGTTGTTGCTATTGTTGTTGCTGCTGCTGCTGCTGCTGCTGTTATTGTTGCATTTGCAACCAGAAGCCGAAGCCTAATTGCAATTTACCTTTACCTTTACTTTTGGCCTGGCTCTGACTCTCCCTGCCGCCCTCTCTCTCCCTCTGTCTATTTCTCTCTGTCTCTATCCGAGAGTTCTTTGTCTGCAAATCCCTCTTTCTCTCTGCTGTCTCCGT
This sequence comes from Sphaerogastrella javana, assembly GCA_037040025.1. Taxonomy (NCBI): domain Eukaryota; kingdom Metazoa; phylum Arthropoda; class Insecta; order Diptera; family Drosophilidae; genus Sphaerogastrella; species Sphaerogastrella javana. Next base: position 11,177 of record JBANCZ010000978.1, on the reverse strand, counting down.
CTCCGTGTTGTCCTCATCCCCAGCAGCAGTTAAGAATTTTAAATTGTTTAATGGTGACTAACTTACGATTCCGAGCCGAGTTAATTACGTCGGGGTGCATATTTGCCGATATGGCTGGACTGCCAGCCCCAGGCCCATAGAAATGTTGCCACTCTCCCAGCGAATAGGAGAGAAAGAGAGATTGAGAGAGTGGAAGAGAGGTAGAGAGTGAATGGGCGAATGGCAACAGGTGCGCCACGCAGCAGGGGCTGGTGCAGGAGGAGGGTTGGACACCAGCATTTGTGAAAAATTAAACAAAATGAATTTGTAATTTCATGTCATAAATAATTGGCCGCTAACTTGGCTCCCCGTACACGGAGTGAGTATCTATGAGTACACTCGCAGTTGGAGACACACTCATCCAGTTGCAGTTGCAGTTGCAGTTGCAGTTGCAGTTTCCATCTAAGCTGTAGTAGCAGCGGTTGTAGGAGACCACGAACCAGGCCAGGCCAAGCCAGGGCAAGCCAGAGCCAGACCCATAGCTAGAGCCTCGGTCAGAGCTGGCAAAGTGGAGTCGAGTCGACTCGAATCGAGTCGAGTCCAGAAATTGTACTCGTAAAAGCTGAAATTACGCTAAATGCTGATTAAGTGAACATTTATCATCGCTCGTTGGTAGCGCGCACAGTTTGCAGCTGTATTAAGGAAATGGCAGTGAATGGCAATGGGTATGGGTATGGACATGGACATGGGATCGAGAACGGGGGCTCTCTATCTCTCTGCCTCTTTGTCTCTTTGTCTCTCTGTCTCTCTGTGGCTCCTCTGGCTTAGTTAATTTTCTTGGAAAAGCGACAGGCAAGACAGAAGCTGCTCTGCTGCCAATGTCTTCTTTTCTCTACCGTCTTTTCTCTACTCTCCCCTCTTCCTCTCTTCCTCTCTCCATCTCTTTCACTCTTTTTTTGCCAGTGGCCGTTGTAGTATTTTAGCTGGAAAACAGCTGTTGCTATCGCCCCAGCATAATGAGTTATGAATAAAGTGGCCCGAGTAAAGCCATTTGCCGGGAGTTATGCATGTGATTGACACTCTTGGACTCTTAGACTCTTGGTCTGCCGTTGGGTGCGTTGATTAAGAAGCAAAAAATATTATAGCTGATACCATGTGATATAGAGCATAATGCATTTCAATTATTTCAATTCACACTAGACACGAGGAGCATCCATTAACCAGCTGAAAGAAAGCAACCAAGGCAAGTGGGAATGCTAGATATTAAAGCTATCTTATGGCTGGTTTATGTCTCTTTAACTTCTTCCAAAAGCACAATCAACTGTCGGTTGTATAGTATTTCTCGTCGGTTTTGGATAGGCTTTTGCATTTAATTCCTCTTGGCTGTAATGGGATCTTTTAAAAGTAATGATTACAATTTTTCAACAATTTTAAAAACATCTAATCAAGATATAAAAAATCTCTATTATAACTATAACTATATTGTTTGATGTGTTTAAATATTGTAGTTGAATCAATCTTACTCGTGTTATATCTTAAACACATTTCTATAAAGATCATACTTTTAAATGTACATATTTTATTTATTTCATCAATTTTTACTGATTCAGTTTAAATAAATTAAGAATTGTACAACATTGAATCATAATAACAAAATATATAAAATAATATAACAAATAAGTCAATATTATTCAGGCTTAGATTATTTTTATATCGCAACCTTCATTAGCTCTCTAAAGCAGTGATATTTAATTTAATTGAATCATTATAGATATATATGATAGTTGTATGAGTCTCCCGTTGAAGCCATTATATTTATCCGCTTTAAACACTTTTCCATAGAACTCGCATAGAACTTGACATGAGTTGTTTATTTTGGCAACGTTACATGTTTGGCTCGTATTTTGCTTGCATTTGCAGTCAATCTTGAGGCGAAGACAATGCCACAATTCTACAATTCCACAATTCCGCAGTTCCACAATGTAAGACCCTTCCGAAGACAATTGACAAACAAACAGCGACAGATACTTACACCAAAAAACTACTACAGCACAAAATGTCGGCTCATCAAAGAGAACCAAGAACCGAGAACTGAGAACCGAGAACCTTGTGGCCAGTGTCCACTTCAATGGCCATAGACAATGATTCCGATTGGTTGAGAGACAGCAACACAACTGGCAGCTGTGGGGGCAGCGGGGGCACCGTACTGTTTGGTTGCGAGTTGAGGAAAAATCAAAGACAATGACAAGTAGCCACAAGATGAAAATTCAAGAAGATGCAACGTCAATTTGATACATATTTATGATAATATGCTCAATGGCAGCGACGCGGGGCAGCCCCATGGTCGCTCAAGCAGCCCGAAAGCAGTCAGGAGTCACTTGAGCTGGCCAGGAGGTGGCAGGCGAACGGCAATGCCAATGTCGGCAAACAAACGAAATGAAAAACGTTGCACGTTGCACGCTCCACGCTAAAAGTTGCAACGATCAACGTTCAACGTTCAACGTTCAATGTTGAACGGTTCCGGTGACGATCGCTTTGCCTTATGGCGGGCTTGTTAGTGCCACTAAATGTGGCTGCGGCCGGGTCCTCGTCGCTTCTTGAGCCGCAGACTGTGAAGCGTACATTGTTATCGAACTATATATATCGAAATGATCAGGCGACGTTTGCCACATTTGCGTACTCAACTCGCCGCTGCGGCTGCTGTGATTGTTGCCGAGCCGCAATTGAAAAGATCAGCCGAAACATCAAGTGGTTGAGTAGACAGCAAGACACCCTGCATGCAGACAATATGTTTTATATACATATATACCTATTTATGTATTTTAATTGTTATCAAATATATATTTACATGACATTAATTAGAAAAGCGATATTAGCTAAAAGAACAGCGCTATCAAACTTACAAGATCATATACCGAAATAGTGAGCCATCAAAATGACGCCTCTTATCGGAAAACCCTTTACAAAGTTTCATCTACTTATTAGTTAGAAATGAACATTCGTTTTAGCTACTCCTAACTTGCTTTAAGTCTATACAATTGGAACCATATCGGTTTATAATCAATATACACCATATATACTCTGAAATAGTGGGTATTGGAACAGAAAGAGCTACAAACAATCGCCGCCAACGATCTGAAGGCAGATGAAGAAGAAGACGAAGAAACGCTGGCTTGGTATGCAGATGAGCAGCCAACAGCCAGCAGCCAGCAGCCAGCAGCTAGCAGCCAGCGTGGAGTAGCCAGTCACAGTCGCATTTGCATGCTGTGGCGCAGACTTTGGCAATGTCTGGCAGTGGCTGCGGCAGATTGGTAGAATCGGGTGCCGTTTTGCCGGTAAGCAGCAACGACGAACAGGAGCGCTCACTCATCTTGGGTCTCAGCGTCTCCGATGTGCAGTGTCTCTCTCTCTCTTTCGCTGGCCAGACCCAGAGACGACGCTGTGCGGATGTGGCAGCAGGAGCACTGTGGTTGCCGTTGCTGTTGCCATTTGCTGATGCCGATGCCGATGATTGCCAGCCATTGATAAAAAACAGCGGCTGCCTCATGTACGCGCTGAAACTAAAAACTAGAAGCATTTACCGCAATTGTAATGTCGAAAGTACATGATATAAGATCATAGATAAACGCTTCAGATTCTGTAGCATCTCTAGACAAGACTACCACCAACCCTCTCGTCCATCCACACCCCCCAATCCGCCCCCATATCATACAACTAGCGCCCAGCACTTGTCGGCTTGTTGTGCAACTGCGTTTGTTCTCGCTCTTCTCGCTCTCGGTTTGTTGCATTGGTTGTAGTATTGGTAGAGGCTTCTGCTTTTTGTTTCCATTTTACTGTGTTTTTTTTTTTTCTTTTTTTTTTTGTTTTGTGCGATCCCAGTTGGTATCGGTGGTAGCTCATGTGGTACGGCTTGGTAATCCACGCCAGAGTTGAACTGGTTTCACTGTAGTTTTTGGCTCGGTTTGGTTTCGGTTTTATTAGATCATTAGTTGTCTGCAGCTCGATAAAGATCACACAGCTCCAGTTGCAGCAGCAGCAGCAGCAACAGTAAATGCAACAGCAACAGCATCAGCTCCAGTTGCAGCTCAAGTTGCAGTTGGAGCTCCTGCAACGTATCCCGGTTTCATCGGCTGCGGTATCAATATGTGTGATTGCCAAAGAGCCTCGTCTCGTTTCGTTTGCCAGCGTACTTTTTTGCTGTCCATAAAGTCGTTTTGTTTGTTCTTAATGACTGCGTTTAGATCTTGATAGTTGGCCCACATCAAAGCCACTTTGCCGACGGCACAGTTCAGCTCGCTCGCCATCGCCTCACTGGCCATATATGCGTTGTTTATGGTACACTCTTGAGTCCAATATCGCCATCGACATCGACATCAACATCGCCATCGATATCGACATCGACTCCAACTTCGACTCCAACTCCAACTCCAGCTCCAACTTCAACTAGAGTCTGGATATGAAGCACGACTGCCATTGTCCCGACCGAAACACATAGTCTTTGGCAATAAACAAAAAAACGGTCTGTTACAGGTGGGAATGGCACAAAAAACTGATATCAGCTTTAAAGTAACTATAGAACTGATAGATGTTAACGTTGGTTTATCATATTGGAAATCTTGCTGTTGTATGATAAACAAAAATGGATCAAAGATTCGTACAGATTATAGCTATTTTTCTAAATTTAACTCAAATATATAAAATACTTTATGTAAATTCACATGCATGAAATTGTATTACTATAATTTTTATATTAATATGAAATTTCTTATTACATTGGAAGTGTCGCTGTTTTAAAATAAGCAATATTAAATAATTATAAATTTTATTATTGTTTTTAGCATGTTATTTTGAAAAATTTCTTAAAATATCGAGAAATTTAATGATATAAGGTATAAAATATTAATACATCTGAAACACTAATACATACTATAGTTTAGATATTGAGGCGAAAGTCCTAATCATATTCAAAATCTCATTGTAAAATGATGATAAATATTATAGTATTTTAATGTTTTATTAAAATATTAAAAAAAAAAACCTATAATAAAAGAGTAATATATGTAAATGGGTATGTATGAAAAGCACTACTAGTAAATATTTAATTTATTTCTTCACTGAAATTTAATGTTTCTTTATCAGATTGTAATATTTTAGGTATTGCTGCGAAAAAAAATTCTTCCTGTTCTACTCGGACCTTTAAATGTTTTACTATATAGAGAAGAAAGTTTAAATTTTTGTTGAATTTGCCAAAGGACCCTTTTTATAAAAGTTTCAGGTTCTCGTCAACCACACAACCTCTCATAGGGTAAAACATACACGGTCAATGGTTAACATTCTCCAAAGAGTAGTCATAGCTCAAAGAAAGCCATCAGATCACATGAAGGACTGTACAAGTTCGCGCCATTAAGTAAACGACGAAGAGGCGAACGGCTGCCCAAAATGCAGTTGGAGCCGGGCCCTGGGCGTTGGGAGTAGCAAAAAGCCACATTAGATGCTGTGAAGTGCATAAATCGATGAAAATGGCATAGACCATGCCACTAACAACCTAATAACTGCAACAGCCCAAACAGACCAACCAACCCAATACACCATACATACACCAACCATGGCAGTGACTATGGCACTGGCTGTGGCACTGGCTGTGGCAAGTGGCAAATGGTAGTGGCAAGAGACTATACCAAACACACCAACGACTACGACGACGACGGCGACGACATCTAATCATGGCCAGAGGAGTATGAAATGCCGAAAGTAAAGCCACTTGCAGCTCGCATGGCGACAGCAGGCATTGTTCCATCTTCGAAAAGGCGTTAGTCACTGGGCATAGAGCGATGGCTGGTGGGCGGTAGGTGGTAGGTGGTAGGCGGTGGGTGATGGGTGATGGGAGTTAGCCAGTGGCTAGTGGTGCAATGGCACTGTGGGCGTCCAACTCTGTGCACCGGTAAATTTTGCACTTTAGCTAGCAAAATGTCATTGGCAGCAATGGACGCAAAAACCGCAAGTACACTTGAGTGCAGCACTCCAGGTGCCGTTGTCGATGCCGTGTAATAGCTGAAGGCGGAGGCGGAGGCGGAGGAGAGGAGAAGGAGGAGGAGTGTAGGGTGCCGGAAGGGGCAATGTATGCCTGCAATGATGGGGCTTTTGAACGTGGCTGGGACATGCACGACGTTGTCGATGTCAAGGCATAGGCTAGGCTAGGCTGGTCCAGGTCTCAGCTCGTTTAGCTCTAGGCTGTACTGGACAATTGTGTGAATGCCTGTACATGTGTGTGTGTGAGTATTTGCCTATGTGTGCGTGTTTGTCAAGGCTTCAAGCTAAAAACCAGCAGACATGGCTTGGGCCAACGGTCGAGCCGACGGCGAGAGATTTCATGTGAAATTAGCATGTCGTGACACAAATGACTTAAAAGCACTCAATCGCACCGAGCACACAGAGACAGAGACAAAGACAGAGAAAGAGACAAAGAGAGAGACAGGTAGAGCAGTCGGCAAATGGGATGCTGCAGCGTGTGGAAAGCGGCAGTGTGGGGTTGAGCCGTTGCAAGTGTTGCTCGCCCGCTGTGTGCAAAATAATTTACATTCACACGTAGAGTTCATCAACTGTTTGTGGCAGCAGGAGCAACAACAACAGCTTCAGCTACAGCTGCATCATCTCCATCTCCATCTCCATCTCCATCTAAAGCTACAGCTTCAGCTCCATCTCACAGATGGAGATTCAGTTGCATCTGCTGGATAGAGTCACACTTCGGACTCGTTGCACTGCAGCAGCTGCAGAGCCCGCACAGTCACAAGGCACAACTTAATTAAGCCGCTCATGGCGGCAGGAGCAGCATCAATGCAACCGCCTCAATGGCAGAGGAGAGGATTCGTTTGCAGTCGCACCTCCTGCTCCTGCGATACGACTCATCGCATTCACATTCCAGACAACATCCCATTGATTGCATTAATGTATTTCTTCAAAATTATTGTTTGCCCAGGCGCGCCTGCTTATCATAAATTATGTAAATGGAAAAACGCGAACCGGAAAAAAGGCTTGGGCTTAACAACAATTCTCAATTAATGAAGCCCACGATATCAGTCGCCAGTTGCAGATAAAGAATGCAACAACAACAACAACAACAGCAACAACGAAAGCGAAAACACTGCTACCCAAGTCTACCTGAGTCCACAACCAACCGAATCCAAAAGAAAAAAAAAGAGTAAATATAAAGAGTAACACAGGCTCAGGACTTTGTGGCGAGTGCGCCAAAAATTAAGCAGTGACAGTTGATAATTTGTCAAAGCCACAGAGAGCCGCAGGCTTCCCCTGTCCAAAATGCGAACAAGAAACTTGTTTCACTCCGTTTCCTCTCCGTTTCCGTGCTCTGCTATATGAGGATAACATAACTTTATAATGATGTTTGCTCAATGAGTTTCGCTACAAGCTTCAATTTGATTACTGACATAAAAGTTTCTATAAAATATTTTAAAGTATTTTATAGTTTCCGTGTATGCCAAATAAACGAACTGATAGAAATCGTTTATAAACTTAGTTCTCATGTATTCCAAATATAGGATAAATATACCGATATAAGTTGAACGAAGTTTCAATTTCAAACACAATATATGAAATGGTAAAAGGCGATTATTAATGAAGTTTCATTATATTCCAGGATATAAACTAGTTTAAATACCTAATTGTTACATTTAATATGAAGCTTTATAGAATACTTAATTTGAATGAATGTATAGTTATTTTGGAACCATTGATATTCAATTTATATACTTTAGACATACGTATCGTACAATTGCAGGCATATATATATATTAGATTAACTTCATAACGACAAAATCATCAAAAAATTCATAGTAAATGTTCTATACTTAATATATATGTAACCTAAAGTTACTTAATATTTTTCATGTTAATACCATATAAATATATAAAGTTACTATATATAATATGAACATGAATACTTGTTAGTACTTATTTACAGATTCCGAAACACGATGTTCCAAGATAATTCTGATAACACGTTATCTAAAAACCATCCTGAAAAATCTAGATCTTCATTGAAGGCAGCTGTTAGTGCCACATAAAGAATGTTCAGTTTAATGAGGTAAGGGTATTAGCTGGTCGTTGCAATTGGAGTCTGTGAGTCAGTTTGGTGGGTTCATTTGGCATTTTCTTGTTTAATGATGACGACATGCGTTTGGTGCTCATAAGCCCGGTTAGGACAGGACATGGGACACGCATGCGTAAGTTGTTGCCAGTGTAACTGTCAGTTGGCGCTGATAATTAGCGATTAAATTTGCCGCGCACTCAACTGTACGTGTAGTGTGTAGCATAGTGTAGTCAGTTGTTGTTGCTGTTGTTACTATAGGCTGTTTTGAGGTTAGGGGCGCATGTGGTCAGAGGCAATGGCGCTGATTAACTGGCAGCGGTTGCAGCAAAGTTCAATGTGATGGCTACAATAACGGTGCAACGGCAGCGGTAGCGGCAGCAACCCTACTGGGCCAACTAGGCTGCCTTTTGGTTATTGTTGGCTGTTGGTGTAACAGCAGGAGTGCTGTGTGGCGCTGGACACGCACGCACATTTTGAGGTTAAGCACGAACATTTTAATGCGATAATTTAACCAGAATTTGTGGTTACATTGACTAATTGAACAGGTGTGGCTATTAAACAGCCGCAGGTCACAACGAAATGCAATCGCATTTCGGCCATTTGCATGCAAAAGGACATCCACAGTCTACACACCGCCTATATAGTGCCCGGTACCTGTGTCCTGTAGTCCTGTAGTCCTGTAGTCGTGTAGCCCGGTGCCCTGTGACTCGTCCTCAGTTGTTCGCTCGCTACATTTGCGTGACATTCCAGCGACTGACCAAAGAGCCAGCGACAGCTTGATAATTTGTGAGCCTGTTGACTTGCTAGACGGCGAACATAGACCTCTACCCGACCCACACTATAAACCATACTATATAACATCATTGTGGAGTATGTAATAATGCGTTGAATTCGGTTTTGGACTTGAGCAACGGTTGGCTCGGGTTGGCTCGGGTTGGCTCTTCCTCTGGTCAAAGTGCATTGCGGTTTTGTGTCAGGCTGTTCGAGAGCTTGTTGCATGTGACACGACACAACACGACTCCGACACCGACACCGACACCGACACTGTACATTTAAATAGAGGGGCCGCCTAAGTGGTGAGGACTCCCAAAATTAAACACTGTTGACAGCTCGCACTCACACACAATTTGAACAATTTGAATGTAATGTCCATGACTGAGACAATGGACTCAGAGGGTAAACCAAAACCCAAAACGTAAAGCCGAGTCCCATTGCCTTAATCTTTTCATTTCGATATTATCCATAGCTACACTGCATGTCAACAGGCTCGCAAACCTTTTCTCTTGACAGTTGCATGAAATTCAGCTTTACCCATACCTAGAGGTTTCACCTTCCCCTCTCCCTATTGGACTACCTGCCATTGTATTTGGAATCGTACATTGTGGTTTTGCTAAAAGGCATTGTTGTTGCCGCCGAACAAAAGGTTTGGTCTTCGATTGGAAAATTTTCATATCTCGTTTCATAATTGGATAATTTGAGTAGCCAACAAGCGTAGCTATGCCGGCCAATTAGTGTGCCCAAACCAACCACAGAAATGAGTTGAAAACACTGGGATTGATGTCGGTCTAATACAGCCACTACTACTACTATTAAAGAAAAGGCATATTATAATTAAATTCAGAATATGAATACATAGGCTAGCCACATGTTCAATTCTGTATCTTATGATACCAGTGTAAAGAAAATTTATGGATTAAACTTAAAATCTACACGGTTTCTTAAAAAATATACAATTTATATAGTCTTTAATCAGTAAACGCAATTTTTATATAGCAACAATCTTAAAAAAAAAAAACAATTGTTAAATTTTATGCAAATTTGTGATGTCACACAAAAACGTCGAGGAGAATTTGTATAACAGATGAGCAAATCCGAAATAAATTTGATAAGATGTTTTTTTTTTTGTTTCGGCTTTGGCAAAGTTTCGATTTTATGTTATTGCAAACCTTTAATTAAACATACAAATTTATTAAATAATCAATTTCCTAATTGCTGATGTAAACTTCAGTATCCTTGACAGTTTAATACTCTCTTCAAAAAATTGAATGCACAATTTTAAGCTAATATCATGATTTCATGAAAGAACTCAATCTTGCATTGAGCTGCATTCGCCACAAAAGATGGCCCAAAGTCCATCCAATTAGTTTTTGAATTTTAATGGACAAAAGAACTATGATTCAAGCGATAACAACAATAACAATAAGAGCAACAACAACAACAAAAGAATAGCAACAATAGTAAAAGCAACAGCGACAGCAACAAATAACTACAGATAATTTGAATTGAGGAATCGAAAAGCGTACAATCAGCATTGTTGCCACATTGGGAGCGGTGCACGTCTTTACACACAGACACACACACACACACACACATATCTATACACAAGTATAGATAACACATATGTATGTGTGTGTGTGTGTGTACATTTGCATAGCCAACGATTTTTTGACATGTTGACAGTTGATTTTTCTGACAATTTAACTGGTTTCAATGTAAAATCAGTTTCGAAAATTACACTCAAATGTCGACCGACGACTTTAAAGGAATTTTACAGTCGGCCTCTGTTTGGTTGTTGTTGTTTTTGTTCTTTTTTTTTATTTGTATTGTTGTTATTGTTGTTGCTGCCGTCAGCACTGACCATCGCGTGCAGTAAATTGTATGTGTGTATGTGTGTGTATCTGTGTGTGTCTCGGATTGTCTCAGTTTCATTTAGAGCACATGAAACTATTATTTTCCAAAAGTCAGCAAGCAAATTATTTTAATTGTTATTTAAAAGTTGTAATTATATGCCAACAGTAATTAGTTTTGCATTTTCTCTGTATTTTATTAAAACATTTTTCTTATTTTTTATCATATGCAAATTTGCCAGAAACAACAACGAACAGAACAACAACAATGAGAACAACAGTCCACAGTGAGAGAATGCCTGCCGACATTTGTTCATTAAAAGTTGTTGCCGTGGCAAGATCAGGCTCGCTGATTGCATGTCGGAGAGCCTCACCAATGGCATTAAACGCCGCAGCCTTGGCTATATCTATATCTATATATGCATATGTTTGAGTGGAGGCGTGGCAGACCCCATAGAGTATATAGA
>JBANCZ010000977.1:0-26295 GCA_037040025.1 Sphaerogastrella javana | reverse complement strand
AGCTGTTAACATAGTGTGACCATCATTATTGCCACAATTTAATAATTCTTTCTATAGGGATATTTGAAATCGCAGATCCCCAAACCCTTCCCTTCATTAAAGGAGGAGATTCAACACTCCATGAACGAAATTTCAGCCACATTAATGGGTTATGGTCATGGGTAATATCGAAAATGATATTCCATAAACAATCATATTTCATTTGTAGTGCGTTATGATTCATTCAAAATTTATAATCAAATTTAATTAATTAAAATTTAGCGTAAATATTGGGACATATACATAGAGTACAATATAGAGTACTTGTAAAACTATAGCAGAAATGATTTTAATTATAATATTGCTATAACAAATATGATGTAAATTTTGAACTTAAAGTTAAAATGAAATTAATTTAATTTTATTAAATCCTTGCTAATTTATAATCTTTTTTTTGAACTGAAAGAAAGTTTTGCCTATTTTCAATCTAGACTCATCTATAGTGTTTGGAACACAGCACTCTCTTAATTTATTTTTTTTTTTTTTTGATGAGGACTCGTCGTTGTCATCTAATTTGATTCACCTTGGCATACTCACCTTTATTTGGCAACGGTTGCCCGTGTAGCCCTTTGTGCAGCGGCACTCATAGCTGCCAATGTGATCGATGCATTCGCCGGCGTTTTGACATGGATTCGATTCGCATTCATTATACTCGAAGTTGCACAGCTCACCGGCGAAACCTGGCATAGGAAAATGGATTTCGTTGGAAGCGGAATCCCAAGTTGTAAGCATTGGAGTTGAGCATAATGTAAATGCGCAAAATAAATGAAATGGAAATGGAAATGAAAATGAAAATTTCAACGAAATGCTCGCCTCCTCCACTGCCATCCAAAGTGACACTCAAAGAGTGATAGGAAGAGAGAGACCGAGAAGAAGAGAGAGAGTGAGAAATGGCAACTTGCGAGGCTTTTGGCTCTTTGGGGTTTTTTATTCGTTTGCTGATAGAGTGCGATTTATGCAAATTGTGTTTGTGCCAATGAAATAATTTATGAGTTCAGTATGCAGCAGAAGTAGAAACAGCATCAAAATCAGCAGCTGGGGGAGATTTCATGGCGACATTTCGTTGAAATTTGAATTTCTCGTACGGGCGGGCTAGGGCTATGAATCGACATGATTAACACATCTCCTTATGCCAGCTGATTCAAAATTGTTTTCTTGATTAATGTGGCTCTAACGGCTTGTGTGAAAATCATATGATATTGCTTCTCCCCCATCACCAGTAAAAAGAAATACTCACCCGGTTGACAGAAGCAGCGGAATCCGTCCTCCTGGTCCACACAAATGCCATGCACACAAGGAGATGACTCGCATTCGTTCAGGCTGTGCTGGCACAGAGGACCCGTAAATCCAGATGTACAATCACAGCTGCGAGAGAAACATATTATCAAGATTTAGGCGCAATTCTAGTGATGGAGACCATGGACTGAATCAAAATCAATATGGCTTTCAAAATTTGAGGATTTGCCTGCCTCAAGGCATGATTTTACTCACTGGAAATGCGTTGAGTTGCCCACACAGCTGCCGCCATTCATGCACTCGGCCGGGTTGCAGGGATCCGACTCGTACTGGCAGTTCTTGCCCGCATACCCTATGGGGCAAAAGAGAGAGAAAAAAAAATACAATATGTTGGGTTGGGTTGGGTTGCTTTGGCTGGCTTTATTCCGACCACAACTGCTAATGAGCAGGTGGAGGCTAGGGTCCATGTTGCTAATGACCTTACCATATGGACAAAGGCATTGATATGAGTTGCCTTCGTGGCCCTGCGACAGATCCACACAGATGCCATTATTGGTACAGGGACTGGGGTTACAGGCATCGATCTCCTCACAATGCGGACCCGCAAAACCGCTGCAGCACTGACACTCATACTCCTCCATAGCCGCATTCGAGTAGCATACGCCTTTACCGGAGCAATCGGCGTTCTCGCCACAATTGTCGGTTTTCGTGGTCACCTTTAGGCGCACACATTGTGCACCCCACAGCTCGGACACCACTGTAAGAGCGACACACCGAGAGAGAGAGAGAGAGAGAGAGGGAAAGAGAGAAAGAGAGCGACAGCGTGTGAGTGAGAGGCCAGACAAGTGTATGTAAGTGTGTGTGTGGGTGTGCAATAACAAGCGAAAAGGGTTGTGAAATTAATTAAACCTGGCCTAGGCGTACACACAACAAAAAAAAAAAAAAGCAATTTCCTCAAGGCAATACGAAACATAAAAAAAACCGCGAGAAAGTTTGGATTAAGTAGAAGCAGCAATACGCTACGAGAATTTTATTTGTAATTTACTTACATATATATAAAATTGGATTTGAATTAAAAAACATAAAATTTAAACATATGTCTATGAGAATATATAATTTTATATTTTGATTATTAATTAACGATTTAGTTGATATTTTGATAATCTAATAAATGTAAGCTCTGCTTATTTTAATTATGGAAAATCTGCAATTACTTATCGTTTAATTATGCAAAAACTTTGCACTGCGGTCAAAGGTAAACAGCACCGCATAGGATTAGTACAGTGGGTGTGTGTGTGTGTGTGTTTGAGTGTGTTTGAGTGTGTTTTTGAGTGTGTTTTTGAGTGTGTGTAGAGCACAAAGGCCTGCGCCCGGAACTGAAACTGAGCCTGGTTGTGTCTGTGTCTGGTTCGTGGGCTGGCATTTGTGGCATGTAGTGCACTTACCAATTAACAAGTTAACTCCCTCGGTGAGGTCTTTGTCGTACAGGGTAACCAGTTTTCTGCCATCGACCACCAACGGCGTTATATCCAGTAGGACGCCCTCGGTAACATCGCAATGCTCGTGTCCGGAACGTGTTACCTGGTATACCTGGGCGGCGTGCGCGGCGCTTTGGCTGTTCGTTATGCCAAAGGAAAAGGTAATACAGAACGAGAAAGAGAACGGGGAGAGAAGAGAGAAACAGTGTGAGAATGTGAGCAAGGGCGAGTATGAAATATTATAAGCAATAGTAGTAGTTGATAAAGGAGCTGCTTCTGTAGCTGCTCCTGCCATAAATATGATGAGGAGCGCGTTCGAGCATTGCTTGTCGCTCTCATCGCACTGTGTACTTAATTAATTAAAATTTATTTATAAGCATTTTCGCATGGCGCTCTCGCACTCTCTTGGCGGAAATTAAATAACGGCGAACGGAAATTAAATTAGCTGCCAACTATGAGCAACGTTCACCCTCCCTCCCTCCCTCCCTCTCACTCATCGTCTAGGTGGCCATGTTTCCTGTTTCTATGGTGCCGTTCTTAAAGCTACTCCCATTCCATGCGCCTAGGCAAATACCATAAATTAAACATGCCCAGCAAAACTAATTTCAATCGATAATTGGCAATACTTCATGCGCCAATTTCATTTGCTACACATAAAAGCCTGCATTATGTATAGCATTATGTGTGTGTGTGTGTGTGTTCGTGTGTGTGTGTTTGTGTGCGTGTGTGTGTGTGTGTGTGTTTGTGGGTGTGCGTGTGGCATTTATATTAAATACATAACTAAAAGTAATGCTAATTGTTTGCATATTTTTGAGGACCCCATGCTAGTCGCATTTATGGCCACAGGCGCCGCAAAAAGTTGGCAAAGCTGCTAAAAACTTTGCCACCTTTTTGACACTCCTCACTGACAACTTGACTATGGTCACCCACACACTCACTCACTCACTCACTCACTCACTCACTCACTCACTCACTCACTTATTCACTATACACCCTCACACCCGGGCACAATGTCGCACACCCATCCAACACACAAAAATATAAACTTTGCAATTTTTCAACAACATGAAGCTAGCTCCCGCACAAAAACCAAAACTAGAAACTGATTGACCGACAGATACCCAGTAAATGGAGCAAAATAGATGAATTGACGTTTAATGAATAACTCAAACCTTTAATGAGAGTCGGTTATAGCTGAAAGACTTTCAAATTTACGTACTAAAATAAATAAATAAACTTTTAAAATCTGGATAATCTTTTAGACTGCAGAGACCATCATGTATTTGAGAGTATATGATAGCAATAATAAATATTTAAATAGTGTCAGTCAATTTTTTTCAACAAGAGCTGTTATTTTGAATAAATTAGAGACTTCATAGAACTCTAGAGATCTCTCATTTTTACTTCTGATGACATAAATTTGAATAATCTTGTTCTCTACAATGATCCTCAAATATTTTAGACTATATGAATGCTATAATTAACATTTTAATATAAATTAAATAGACGTTAAGTAGTTTTTAAGATTGGGCACTAAAACAAATAAACTTCTACTGATGATACATCATTTAAAAGTCTTGTAGACAGCAGAGATTATCAAATATTTTAAGAGTATATAAAAGCGACAGTAAACATTTAAATATAGTTAAGAGACTTCATAGATTCTTGGCGGTTTTTAAGATTAGGCACCAAAATTTCTCCTATAAGTGATACAAACTTTGAAAATATTATGGACAGAGATCTTCAGATGATTTAGAATACAATCAAACAATAAAAATTAACAATAAAATTTAAATAAAATTTAATACCCTGCGTATTACATCTTTCCTGTAAATCAAGCCAACTGCATATCAATTTTCTTTTTACTGTAATTTTATAGGGTATTTCTGGAAAGAGTCAGCCAGCACAGAGGACACCTTAAAACTTTTCACTTCCAGCGCTTTGCAATCTATTTGCTACCCACTTGCTTTGCTTCACATTATTATTTGTTGCTGTGCATTTGTTAGCTCTCTGCGTGCACATGTCTTTCCCTCAAAGTCATGCAGCACCTAAGCGCCTCGCCAAGCTCTGCCCCTGCCCACCGACTCCATCGTCCTCCCTCCCTAACGTAGTATTGCCCTTACCTCGCTTTGGCTGTCTCGCAATCTCTCTAAAAGGACACACATATTAAATCGATAATAAAAACTTTTTTGACATCTCATTTTCATAGTTGGCAACTTTTCTTTTGGGCTCTCTCCGCAGCTACGTTATTTGTCCTCTTACTCCATCGCACACACCCCGCCCCCCACCAAAACCAATCCCTACCCCTCCACTGCTAGCACGTAACCCAATTGTTTGCGGTTTTATTAACAGACGGAAAAAGGTACAATAACTTTTTTCAGCTCCTTCTCCGTCTCCTTCTTCTTCTGCTTTTGGGCAGGGGAGAAAATTGAACTTATGCGCAGCATTTTCGTGGCCTTAGGCTAATTTTTGGTCCATCGCACAATGCGAATAAAAAAAAATAAAGAATAAAAAATGAAAAATGAAAATAAAAAAGAATTGTTGGCATCTCGCGGGGCTTTTGATGTTTTCGACGATCCAAGAATTTGTAATTCTTTTTCTTCTTATAGCACAATGCCAAAAGCTTACTCTGAGACACGTTAGCGTAGGTATGCTCTAAATATATATACCTATATACCTTTTACAGTAGTATACATACGAATATTTAAATATATAAAATTTACAGTCGCAATGATAAGCAGACATTAGAGCAAAATGCAAAACGAAAAACTGGCAGAGAAACGTGATAATTGCCACGGCCTGTTAACACCGCCGAAAGTAGCAAAGGGTCTGCAGCTGATGCTGAGTCTGAGTTTGAGTTTGAGTTTGAGTGTGATTCTGGCTTTGGGTCTGGGTCTGGGTCCGATTTCGAGTCGTTGCTGCTATGCGGCACAGGATACTCTTGATATCCGTGCTCTGACCCGCAAAATGACTAATGTTCAGCGGATTCTAGTTGAAAGGGTCGTCGGTGCAGTGGGGTAGTATGAGAAATTGGGGGGGCTGGACAGAGGTAGACAACGGCACTCGCATTAATATGCGCAGTTTGTAAGGGATTTGCAAGCGTTATAAAGTAAACAAAAAAATAGGAAAATAGAAATGAAAAGAAACCGAAATATGCGAAATATATGTATGTACAAAAAGCAACACAGCACAACAACAGACCAGAGTGAGAGGGAGAGGGATAGAGGTCAAAAACAGAAACACCAAAAAAAAAAAAAACAATTTAATAAACTGTAAAAAGGGCATGATAATGGCGGAACGTGTCTGGGGCGCATGAAATAGCAACCTGGGGGACCACTGAGAGCAGCGTATAGAGCACTGTCAGATATAGAGAAAGAAATGGAGCTGGAGCTGTAGATAGGGATGGAGGTAGAGGTAGGTCAATTGGGTGCACGCCAGTCAACTAAACCGTTGTATAGTGTGCCCCCGGTTAGGCCCCCTAGCCCCTGGGCAAACGTGCTGAAGTAAAATCAATAAAGGCCCCTAATGGATGTTATTATATAATAAGCTCTAGAGCAAACTCTCGTCTCAGCGAGCATTAAAGCACATTAAACGAGAATAAAAATCTAACATGAAAAAAAAAAACACAAAAAACACACTCACTCAAACATAACTAAACTATATTCCTGCACGAAAAAAATAACAGACTTTAGAAGATATCAAAAAGCTTTTTTAAAGTATTTCCCGCAAACAGAGGGAGAGAGGGAGAGAGAGAGAGAGAGAGAGAAAGAGAGAGAGAGAGAGAGAGATGCCAGACACCTGGTAGCATTTTTGGTCCGCTCTGCTTGAGCAGCATTACAAAATTTGTGTTGGCAGTACGCTCTGTCCCTACGGCTAACACTCGCGGCCCACATCATCCACAGCATTGCATAGCATCCACAACATCCACTCCACACCACTACAGTGCACTCCACATCATTGAGTAGGGCTTTGTCCTGCACGGATGAACGAGTTGATGATGTTGCCGATGATGTCGATGATGTCGATGATGCTGACGTTGCTGATGATGATACATAATGACAGTTCGGCTCGCGGCTAAGTCAGTTACTTTGATAAACTACACATATAACATCTGTTGTCGTAATAGCTACACATTTCGCTGGCTCCTCCTATTCTCCTTTTCTGTGTTCAATCAGACACACTCTCTCTCTCTCTTTCGCTCCCTTCTTCTCACTGTCTCTCTCTCTCTCTCTCTCTCATTCTCTTTCTCTGTGCTCCTCCGGGTCTATTGGTTTTTTTTTTGCGCTGCGTGCACAGCTCTCAATATATATTTTCCTGCTGACTTGCAACATTTCAGTTCCAGTTTCAGTTGAGTCTCGGTCTGGGTCTGAGTCTGGGTCTCAGTTTCGCCTGCAGTTGTCACGGCGAAGCAGCAATCCCTTCCATGAAGGCGACAAAATTGTGTGTGACAGATGTAATGCATTTGAGCTGAGCTCTGGTACATTTATAGATACATGTACTATTAGTGTCTATGTCTACAATAAAAGAAAAAGAGCAGCCATTCCTGCTGTAGCTATTGCTCTGTAAAAGTCTATATAAATAAAAGAACTAATAAAATGTATATTTAAAAGAACATTAAAAATATGTGCACATCGATACAATCGCGATTCATGTCAATTTCGGTAAGAGCAAAACCACTCTGCTTATCATTATAAAAATGATATGTCTATTTTACGATCCCCGTAAAATTATAAACTATAAATAGCAAATATCCTCTCTCTATAAGATCATCGCCATTTAAATGAGATTAAAAAATCAGTAAGAAAAAATTGCAGAGAACCAAACGCTTTGATAGAAAAACTGTCTGAGTAAATTTGATGAAATTGGAATAAATGGGATTGGGAAATATTAGAAAATTTACCGAACGCAAAACTAAGAGAGCAGTTTAAGCAAATGTAAATGAAATAATGGAAGGATCAGTCGAAAAAAATTTTGAAAGAACCGAACAGTTAGATGAAAGAGCTGTCAGAGCTATAAAGGATTGGAAAAGCGGAAATTGGAATAAAAGATTAGAAAAAAAGTCGAACGTTTAATTAAGAGAGCAGTGTTAGTAAATGTGAATGAAAGAATTAAAGAATCAGTGGGATCAAATTGGAGAGAACATAACTCACAAATGAAAGAGGCGTTTAAAAGCAGAATGTCAGTACATACTAGGAGCAAAAACATTCGATCGCACAGTCGAAAGGGTACTCAGAGTATAAATATAATATATATAATGTATATCTCGATACTACCGGAATACGCACATAATTAAAATGTGAATGTGATAAATGTAATGTGTGTTATGTAAAATCTGTTTATGATTTAAATTCTCCATTAAATATAATTAATCATTCATATATCAAAGCACACATATTGCTGAATAAATTCTAACCAAATCGCATGTATATTTTTAGGGAAAATTTATTCACCTGCTTGGGTCTGGTTGTTTATGATCCGCATTAAGCATGGCATCGTTAATTTCGACAATTAATATATCGCCAGATTGGATTTCCGCCTCGCCGTCCCAAGTGAGGACATTGGGTGTGCACCGGGCACTGGGCTTGCAATGGTCCGTTGTCTGCAAATGGCAGAGGAAAAGTTGGGAATTATTTAAATATTTTCAATAGCTACATAAATTAAGGGTTAAAGCGCAAACCGCAAATGCTTTGGGTTCACTGCAAACACAGCTAACAGTTGAAAGGGACTCAAAAAGGGTTTCATTCGTGTTGTTTTTGCTATTATTGTTGTTGATTTCATTGTTGTTGTTGTTGTTGATGCCCGTTTGGCAAGTTCTGTGGTTTTTGCTTGCCACAAAGCACACAACGCCAGCAGACGAAAATAGAAAAACTGAAAACGGTAAACTGAATTATTAAACAACTTTTCTAATTTCAGTTTCATGTCGCCAGCTAAGCCATTTCCTTTCCGTTGCTCGAAACACTCTACCCAAAAGTAAAACATAAAAAAAAAGATAGCCTAACAAATTTACATACTAACCACTGCGAACCTAATAAACTTCGCCGAGCGAAAGGTTCATTTTGATTGTCAGCCTTAGTCTCGAAATCCGGCTAAAGCACAAGACATGTGGTACGTTTATAACATCGGCCATATGCGTAGATCCACTGAATATTTCTCCTCTTTCTCTCTTTCTTTCTTTTTTTTTTATTAATTTGGGTTAAGCCACGCACAAGCTGGCCGTTACGTAAAGCCAGCATCCATTACAAAGGGTCTGGGTCGTAGTACAGGCACAAGGGACTAGGGCTAGCACTAGGACTAGCAACTGAATGGATCTGAATGTGTGTCTATGTGTGTGGTTGGCAAATTTTAGCATATTTCGCTCAATTTGAAGCGGTTTAGTTTTTGTAGGTTTTCGGAGGATTTGTCTGTGCTAAAATTTATGGCATTTTAATGGCTTGTCTCACACAAAAATGTTACATTGTGTTTTATTTTTAGTGCCCCGGGTGCAAAATATATACAGTATGTATACATATACACAAATAAAATGTCATACAAAATTTCCATAGAAATTCAAAAGATTGCGAATGAATGGAGCCGCATTTTATTTAACAGCTTAGAAGAATGGAAGAAATGATATTCTGAATATATACCCTAGATTATCATAAATTAGAGTATGTTAAAATGTAATATTCAGTTGGGTTATTCATGCCTTAGTTATTTTGAATGGTGCCACAATAAAAAACTTATCAAATTTGCCAACTAAACTTACATTAGGTAAACACAAAGATCTTGAACTACCTAGATGAAAATCTAATCAATATCGGAAATAATTTAGCAAAACCTCGTTAATTGATATAACTAAATCTTTTGTCACGATGTCGGCCTGTTTCTGTTCGAAAACTTGGCTAATATATGCGAACAATTTGTGCTAACCACTTGTTACCATGCAACAAATCAGTCGATAAACCAGCATAAATAAACAAAGGCAGTCATTTGGCAGAAGGGATAAACAAGCCAGAAAAAGACAGTCATTCAGTCAGCCGTACACTCACTCACTCAGTGACTCACTCACTCATTCACTCATTCTGTCTGTCAGTCAGTCAGTCATTCGGTGAGGCTTAAATTCTACTCAAATGCAGAGCATAGACAGACAATAAGCAAACATTTGACATTCTCAAATGAACCCAAAATATTTAATCCTTTGATAGGTTATCCAGTTATTTAGTAGCAAAAGCTGCTTGCTACTAGCATAGTAAATATATATATATATGTATATGGTGTATATGTGTTTAAAGGGAGTTATTGATCGTCATTTTATTTGGCTATTTCCGTAACATGTGTGCACGGAAACAACCCTAACAAGTTGACCGGAAATGCTGAGGGTTCAGGCTGCCTTACCAAAACATTTCCTCTTTGTCTGTAGTTTGGGATGGTATATGTATGCAAAAAGGACATTGGATATCACATAATGGAGTTACATTTTTCTTTATTAAATCACATTTGTTGTTGAATTACATACAAAACAGACACAGAACAGAAAACAAAATACAAAAACTAACTTGGATATAACCAGCCATGAATTGCCAACATTTTTAAATCCTGTACTCAAGAAACTTTAAAGGGTGTATTCACTTTGTGCAAAGTCGTAAAAGGCAGAATAAGTATACGTTTCTTGATCAGGTTGACAAGCCAAGTCTATTTGTCGATCCGTCTGTATGAGCAGATATATTTGGATAACTATAGGAGATACAGTATTCATATTTGTTACGATGATGGGTGTAAAGCCTACGCAGATAAAGTTTTGATACCAGCGAAAGTGAGTTTTGCTTTGGCAAATAGGGACAGAATTCTATTGAAACCCCTTTTTGTAACCATAAGCGACTATCAATATCGTTTATCGACGTCAGTTAACATTCAGAAAACACTATGTACAGAATAGCACAGTCCCTACTGATGAATATTCTTGTGCTGCTGGAAAAATGCGAGCACTGAAAAGCTAGAAAAAAGATTCCTGACGTTTAGAGAGCATGGAATTTAAATACATTTTTTAATTCATGCTCTAGCATTTGCCATTTCTCTTCGGGCGATTTCTGTGGAAAACCTCTTTAACTCAAGTTTTGTTTCAATTTTGTTGTTCCTTGACTCTCTCTCCCTCTCTCTCTTGCTCTCTCTTTCTCTCCCTCTCTCTCTGTCTTTCTCTCTCTGGCTTTTATTGCTCTCCCCAGTTTCGGGTTGACTTCAATGCTGTTTAATTAACATCAACTGTCCTGTTTCTGGGGCCGTATTATTGTTGTTGTTCCTGGGTCTTGGCCATTTAATTTGACGGCTTCTTAAGCTTCATTTCGTTTTTTGCTTTGCTTTCATCAAAACAAACAGCAAGCACAATAAAAACAATTCGAAATTGATTTCCATTTTACCTTTGATCAGCAAATGTAGGCTACACTTTTTTTTTGGTATTTCTTGTTGTTCTTGAATTTAATTAAAATGTGTAGGTTTTTTTTTTATTTGTGTATTTTGTTAGCTTTGGCCAAATACATTAAAAAGAAAAGGCATAACGTGTACCTTGCCTTTAATTTATGCTGACTTTTTCGTTTGTTGCCTTTTTTGTGAGTCATTTCGAGTCAAAAAAAAAAAAGGTAAATGAATTACCAAATGCAAAACAATTAAAGAAAACATTCGCCATAAGCAAGGTGCTCGGTCCAGCTCCGCTTTGCTTTCGGAATGATCAAAAAGGTGCACGTCCAGGAATGAAAGAAACTTTGGGTCCGCATTTTAATCTATGTAGTATCTCTGTGTATCTTTGTTGCCTTTTCAGATTTTTTGCTCGAACAGGCGCAGCCTTTTGGACGGAATAGACTAAATTTGAATACGGCTGGATGAAAGGCTCAAACGGCAGGTAATCAAGCTGAAAATACTTTGTAAGCATGGCCGGCATAGTTATGGTAATCGTATGTTGAATGGGAAATGATATAATGCCAAATTGAATCTAAAAATTCGTTAGAGTGTGAATATAATTTGCTTAAAATAATCCTATCACACACACACATACACACACGCGCAAAAAGAGATGCACACACAGAAGCAAATGTCTTTAATCAGTCAACTATTAAAAGCTTAATGCCAAAGGCTTTTAATGTCTTAACCAGGCCCACACAGTAACCATAAACTAATCTATATAGCATATACATACAATATGAACTCTTGTCTGTCTATCTGTCTTTCTGTCTTTCTGTCTGCCTGTTTCTCACACACTGTATTTATACTAATTAGTACTCATTAGATACCTTCAAATCCTAGGCAAACTAATTACTTAGTCGCTACTTAACCAAATAATGCGACACAAGCATTTACCCCACCCACATGTGTGTGTGTGTGTGTGTGTGGGTGTTCGATTACTTAAGGTTCGAAAAACTTATAGATGTACTACCATATGTAGAGCTTAGCCATTGTATTAAAGTTTCCTTTAGCCGTTCAGCCTGTTGACTTGGTTTTTCTTTCATTTTCTTCTCTCCATCTTCTTCTTCTATTTCTTTTTGTGGTCGCTAATGATAAGAACTTGAGGTTTCAATTGTTTTGATAATAACAAGCGATACACACAAAGCCTTAAAGCTTCGACTAGCAGTTAGACATACATCTCATTCCAATGCTCAATATATTATAACTGATTTTTTTACTGTTGTCATAGCTACACTGTAATAAATGAGTGCCCCGTATTGTAGTTTCATATAGATTACTTCCTTTTCAATCAATTGAATATGTATTTATATATAGTATATATTTTTATATAGGTATAATAATATTTGAAAGAGTATCTGTAAACTCAGTTTGAGCATTTCTTTGAGTGTTTTGTCCTATATATCGAACTTACCACAATCGGCAGGAGCAGCTCATGCGTTTCATTTCCGCGCCACAAATGCGAATCCTGCGGCACATTTTGTATCTCGCATTCAAGCGAATTGATTTTCTCCTGAAGGCGACTTAAAATGCGCGGACGAGCAATTGGCTTTGAGGCCGATTTAGCCAGATTAGCTATAGCTATAGCTCTATGCCTGGGCCTCTCCACATCAGTCGGACTGTTTGTTGTGCCAGACACAGGCACAGACATTGCTGCTGTTGCTGTTGCTGTTGCTGTTGTAGCTGCTTCACTTTCTGCTGCTGTTATTTTGACTTTGGCTGCCACTACTTTCAGCTTCTCCTGCTGCTGCTTCTGTTGTTGCTGCTGTTGTTGCTGCTGTTGCTGGTCGCTGCGGTCGACATCGGCAGCAGCAGCAGCAGTGGCGGCGGCGGGCGGCATTAGGGCCTTCAGCAATAATTTAGCGCGCTTAAGCTCCTTCTGGTATTTTATGGGCTTCGCAGTAGTCCAAGTACTTGCTGTTGTTGCTTTTGCTGTTGTAGTTGTTGTTGTTGCGGCCTTGTCTATTGTTGTTGCCGTTGTTGTTGCTGCTGCTGCTGTGGCGCCATCAAAACTTTGCGCTGTGGGCGTCAAAGTCACGCGTCTCGCCGGCGTGCTTGTCGAGCTGCTGCTGGCATCCTCCAACTTTGCGGTTTCGCTTGCTCTAATGAGTTGACGTGGCTGCTGCGAACTTTGCCGCAACCTTTCTGTTGCCACTGGAGCCTCTGATGACTTTATAATGCCGCCTGCTGCTGCTGCTGTTGCTGTTGTTGTTGCTGTTGGTGTTGTTGTTGCTGCTGTCGCAGTGCCAATTTCTTTCATTAACTTGCGTTTATTATGTAACAACATCTCGTTGTACAACTCTTTGCTGTTGTAGAACTTGGTCGTCGAGAACTCTGGATGCGACGGCAACCCCGCATTACCTGTCCCAGCACCAGCCACAGACCAAACCCCGCCATCAGGCCCAGCATCCGTGTTGAACTTGGTGTTGGCAAAGTCAACGTGCGGCATGGCCATAACATCACTGGCTCGATGCTGCACAATGCTGGGGAACTCGAAGCTCTTCTTGACACGTCGATCTATATAGGTATTGCCAGGTGCCAGACTGGGCAGTACTACTGCAGGTCGTGCAGTAGTGCTAGAGCTAGTGCTAGTGCTGCTGCTGCTGCTCCTAGGGGTGTTGTTGGTGGTGGTTGTGGTGGCTGCGGTTGTGGTTTCGTGCGGCTGAAACTTTCGCTCGATTTCCGTTATCAAATCATCCTGCTCGGCCAGCAATTTTCCGGTAAAATCATTTGGTGTCGTCTCCATGTTACCTGCAGTTGTCAGCGGTGTTAATGTACTTGTAGCTGTTGCTGTTGCTGCTGCTGCTGCTGCTGCAGTCGTTGTTGATGTTGCTGCTGTTGTCGTTGTGGTTGTTGTTGCTGTTACTGTTCGTGTTGGTGTTGCAACTTTTGGGATACCACCGGCCAACTGCGTTTCCACCTCATTTGGCATGAGATTCTGGCGATATTCCTCGTTATTGTCCAGCTCTTTGAATACCACATGCTGTCCCAGCTCATCCTCATCGGGCAGCGGTAGTGCCATTGGATATAAGTCCATAATATTCAGCTTACCGGCCGTTGGCTGCTGTGCCAACATGGCATTATAACGTTCCCGCTCCTCCTCATTTAAATCGGCCAAGCTCTCGGCCACCTGGTACGACTCCGCTGCCTGCATTTGTATATGCAACGGTGCAGCCGCATTGACCTCTCCGTTGACCTCTGGCGCCACATCCAAATCACCCTCCGAGTCCGAGACGTCAATGGAAACATCAGCCTGTTGTGTCTGTGGCTGTTGCTGTTGATCGCTGAACTTGTACAGACGATCGAATATAAAGCCCAATGAGGCGAGTTGTGGCATGTTCGTACTTAGTCCATCGTTGTTGCTGGTTGTTGTAGTCTCTGCTGCTGTTGTTGTTGCTGCTGTGGTTGTTGTAGTTGCTGCTGCTGCTGTGGTTGTAGTTGCTGTTGCCACAGTCGAAGTTGCTGTTGCTGCTGCTGTTGCTGTTGCTGCTGCTGTTGCTGTTGCTGCTTTTGCTGGCTCAGCTTCATTTCCGGCTGCACTGGTAGCTTTTGCTGCTGTTGTTGCTGTTGTTGTTGTCGTGGTGCTAGTCGTGGCGGTTGTGGTGGGCGTGGCTGTTGACGTTGATGTGCTGATGCTGGTGGTGGTGGTGGTGGTGCTGCTGCTGCTGCTGCCACTGTGGCCATCCGCAATTCCCTTTCCTGTTGCTGACGTCACTGTGCGCTGGATTTCCGCTAAAGTGTTTGCCGCTGTTTCGTTTCGATTCTCTTCGCCCCTGGCATCCAGGCTGACCGCTGTGGGGGCGTGGCTGTTATGCAAGTCATTTGTTATGGTTGCCGTTGCAGTTTCTGATGTTGTTGTTGTTGTTTCTGTTGCTGTGACCCACAGAGCGGGCAGCATTACAAATGTTAAAATGCAGATTTTGCGAATTTTCGTTAGCATTTTGCAAATGTATGTTATATATCCGCCCTGAAACTGGTTGCCTTCCTTCTATATGCGAATTATATTGTTGTTATAATAGTTGTTATTTTTATTGTTATAGCGCGTATTACGCTCGTTGCTGTTATTGCTTCAGCTGATGCAGTGCATCGCAGCAAACTGTAAGTAAAATGTAAAAATAATATATATATTAAAAAATCATTTCAATTGTATAAAGATTATAAATATGCAGACACTGGAAATATCAATTGCATAAAGTGTGTAATTGAAATTTAAACAATTATAATTAGTTTTCAATTCTTAAATTTAAATTCCAGACAATTTAGGCCTGAATTTGCACACTTGCACGAACTGATCCCATCAATTGGCTATCAGCAATTAAACTGTGCAACATTTTCCAATAAGATTTGCAATTCAATTAATGTCAACTATGGCTTGGTCTATACATGTAATCATATTATAGACAATGCAATGTCTATAAAGCAATTTGGCAATTACGCAAATCTTGACCTAAATATAACAAGGGAAACTGAGACTGAGACTGAGACTAAGACTGAGAGACGAAGACAACAGGCACAATAATAATTTTTAAATGCAATTGACTTTGAATTAGATGCAAAAATTCAATAATTGCCAAAGATGTTGACAAATGACAAGCACACAAACAAATGGCAGGAGCAGCAGCAGAAGAAGCTTGAAATCAACCAAGATTTACTTGTACTCCAAATTGATTTGCGGCTACTGCCTGCTTCCAACTGACAGCTTACAGCTCATTGCACAGCAGATATCCAGATCCAGTGGCACCGCCCAAGCGACCCACTCGAATAGCGGCAGCAGCCCCACTTGGACATCCATTGAGTCATTCATTCAGTTGGCCATTCATGCTGCGCTTGTGCTCATTCTTATCTATGGCACTGTGTGTGCCAACCAAAACCATGTTCGCCTCATGAATTAAACGCATGTGGGCGTGCCATGATGTTTCACATGCATATATAGGGTGCCCCAAAATGAACGCAAGATTTGAATGTGCCGCCATTACGGTCACCATACTGTCAATTGTTGGCAACCGGAAAAAAATAAATAAGTCGACAGCTTAGGCTTAGGGGCAGGGAAAATGGAGAATTATACAATAGTCTACGGTGTTTCCATTTTTAAACAATATTTCAAAGGAAATGAATTCTTGGTGGTCGCAGTTTGAAAGTATGTATCATACGAATTATGGTTGGAAATAGGGGTTAACCTTTGTCAACTGTAATCGTGTGATTTTATACCATTCGAAGTCATTTAATGGGGTTATTTGAAATCACAGGTCTATGTCAAGAACTTCCAAAACAAAGTATGTATTAAAGCAGTGAAAAGTTGTGGATGAAATTTCTGAATCTATTTTTCAATAAAAAAACCCAAGACAATAACTATTTTCAATTTAATTCAAATCTTGCGTTCATATTGAGACACCCTGTACTAGTATGTATGCATGCAGCGCTACCATCTTATACTTTGCCTCTTTCTCTCTCTCTCTCTCTTTATGTCTGTGCAAGTATTTGTGTGTGGGTGTGTCAGTCATAATCCTCTGCACACTTCAAACTCATTGATGTCGTCTTATGAGAACAGCCAACTATTTACGACTTGTGCGACAGAACAAGTGCTACAATCTGAGCAGTGCTTGTTTATGTCCACAGTTTGTGCAACATGAATTTGAATTTAAATTGATCGATGTGCAGCAAACACTGATAATTGAAGTTGGCTGCGCGTTGAACAACAGCTGTTCTAATAACAGTTGCACGGCTGCGGCAGAATTACCATAGAGGGCGCTTACACAATCACTGTTAAATTAACAGCAGTAGCACACAGATCGTAGCGGAAGCTGCTTTGCTGCCACAGTTGACTCTGTAGAAAGGCGGCAGAGTTGCCATAGAATACACATTAATCAATATTATGTTAAGTTTAACAGAGCTATGTTAAATGAACAGGACAGCTCAAGCAACTTAACAAAGCGCAGCTATTTTGAGCAGCGGCTGATTCTGTACATAGATGGCAGAGTTGGCATAGAAAACAAATTAATATTGGAATTGTGTTTAATCAACAGACTACAAAGATCACAGCAACTTGGTAGTATACATTTTCTTAACAGCAGGTGATATAGACGGTCGAGTTGCAATTGAGAGCGAAGGAACCGTGGAATTATGCTAAGCTTAACAGAGTTATGTTAAATGAACAGGATAGAAAGCTGTAAATTAACATAGAGCCACATTCCCGAACAGCATTTGGTTCTGTACGTAGACGGAACAGTTGCGAGAGAAAGCGAATGAACATTAGAATTATGTTAAGTTTTACAGACTAATGTTATATTGACGGCTCTAATTATCGCAACAGAAAAGTAAAGAAATGCTAATTTAAATGCAGTACATATATTACCCATAGTAATATATGTAATATTGTAGCATACAATACGTGTGAGGCATCGATTGTGCTGCATGCTACACTGAGTGTAATTAAATCTTTGCCATCGATTAAAAATAAAAGGCAACCATTTCGTAGGACGACACGTGGTGCTGTCCTTCTGTCTGTCTGGTTGTCTGTCTGGTTGTCTGTCTGTTTATTTATGGGGCAGCAAGTATTAGTGGTGGCAAACAATAAATCAACACAGTTTTGCAGCACCCTGTGGGGCCCCACATGTTACGCTTTTGCATCTGTGAAATATACATACAATAACATATATTTCAATTTGATACAGCTGCGACGGAGCGTTCTGACATTTAATTAATTATTGCAAATTGCAATGAGCAAAATTAATTAAAATGCATGCAATTTGATTGTGCGGTTGCCATATTGAAATGTTGCCAATTCAAATACACTTTTGCGACTATACAACCAAATTTGAGTGTTTTATTTGAACTGTTTTTGGCTTTTTTCGGTTTATTTCTTTCAGCATAGTATTATGGCTTAAATCATGACCAAATTTAAGCCCTAAAGCGTACCAAAGCAAATTTCAAGCTCTGCTTCTCATGCATATTGAAAATCCTCAGAAGCTAATAACATCACCAAATTCTGTGGGCAAACAACATAAGCGCCAGGAGGAACAGCAGCTCAAGCAAAACAAAAAACAACACGAAATCCTCTTAGTTTTTAAACCAGCGTCATGACAACGCAGCCAGTCCTGCCCATTTTCTCTTTTTTTATTTTTTTATTTTAAAGTTAAGTATTAAAGACTTCGAAATTAACTGCGGATGCCCCCCAATAGGAAATTGAAAAGTGAAAAACTCTGCGGTTAGCCAAAAGCATATGTTCAAGTGGAGCCCTGGTTCAAGCAGCTCGACTGTGAAATTTTTGGAAATATCTCTGGAAAATGAAAGTGTTTTTAATGTGCAAGAAAACAATTTAATTGTATATATTTGTATAGTATTTTTGGTGCGGAAGCATGGACGGTGACGCAGTTGGATGCAGCTGTTCTTGGAGTGTTGGAGAGGAAAATTCTATGCAAGATCTATGGTCCTCCCAGATTCGGTTGCGAGACCAGATGACTGAAGCCCTGTCAGAGCTTGGAGTCGTCAACTGGAGAAGATGCGCGCAGGACAAGGACGCGTAAAGGAACGGTGTGTATCAGGCTATACCCCGATAGGGTTGTCTAGTGCCATAAATAATAATATAATATCTGCATTTTATTTGACCTAAAAAATCTATATAGTTTACTAAAATTCAGTCTTTTTTATATATAAATTTTAACCACTTGAAAATATTTGATCAAACAATATAATTTACTCAATAATGCCGGATATTTATATATTTAGAATATATATATATTTAGAATATATAAATGTCTCTGAACATAAAAATGAGTTAGAGCCATTGAAAGAGTTTCTAACATTCGAGCATGAATTTTGCAAATTTTCCGAGTGTATTTGCATAGCACTTAAAAGGATTTAATAAATCCAGTTGCAACAAATAATAAAAACTCGAATTCACAAACGAAATACACATGGATCTGTAGCTTAAAACATCCAATTTAGCATGGCAAACATCAGAAAATTGCACATGCAAATAAAGGAAAGTGGAAACAAAATAAAACATTGAAAGATTAAAGTAGAGCCATACAGAAAGAGAGAGACAGAGCTTTAGCTGAAACTCGAACCATAAACTAATCACATTCTACGGCAAATAAAAAATAAATCAAACATTTTGGCACTGCCAACAAAAGCAAAGGCAGAAGCAAAAGCAAAAGCAAAAACAAAAACACAAACGGAGAGAAAAAAGGCAGCTATAAAAACATCATCAAGAGCAACAACAAACGCATTTTATAAGCATAACAAAAAATACAAAAATATTGTAGAGATGTACGAATAATAAAAGTGAAAATGAAAAACAAATAAAAAATGTTTACCACAGCGGGTTGAGAGTGCCACGAACATCGTCTGAGCTGGTGTAAAAAAGTTTCCGTTTTTTTTTTGCGCTTTCTTCTTTTTTATATTTTTTTTTTGTTTTTTATTTTTCGTTTTGCGTATTTATGTATTTGTTGCTTGTTTGTTGTTTTTCACTTTTTGCTTACATATTTGTTGCTGTTATTTTTGTTATGTGTGCAAACAGTTGCAGCAAAAAGCAAAAGTAAATAGAAATAAAAATGAAGCTTAATTTAAAATGCGACGAAGCGTGGTATTCACTCACACACTGAGCCATAAAGAAGCGCTAATATCAACACTCACACACACCCACACACGTAAGTATACACACTCTCACACACAGGCATAGATACACTCAAAATATATAGCCCAATTTTGAGCATAGTGTGAGGGTTAAGGCAGACACAGTTACAAACCGACCAGCGATAGAATGCCGTAGATAAACTTGCGCCCTGACAGCGACATCGTTTTCCTCTATATGCAAAGCTGCGCTCCCTCTCTCTCTCTGTCCTCTCTCTCTATCTCTCGTCTCTCGCTTTTATTATACTCTATGGCACATAAAGCGTACTAACAACTATGTGGGAATGTGTGTAACCCCTAGACGAATAGGCATTATTAGAATGTATTGATGTTACCTACTGCTGCATCACGTTGATCTAGACCCTTTTCTATCTATCTCATCTAATCTTCCTTGCTGTTTGTCTGTGTACATTCTATAAGATATATATAGCCCTTAAAAGAGTAGGTATTTATGGAATATATTTATATTGTACATAGCGTTATCAGTTTGATCTAGACCCTTTCCTCTCTTCTTTTCAAGTAGATTTCTCTCCATACTCTTCTGCTCTTAGTCTACATACGCTCTACAACATATATGTAACCCCGTAGCAGAGTAGACATTAATGGGATACATTTTATTTTACCTAGAAGAATTAAGTTAAACTAAATCCTTTTCTCTCTTTTTTCTATAAAATTTCATACTATACTCTTTACTGCCTGACCATTATTTTGTTAGTCTGTATACCTTCTCAAGAGAGTATCACTTCAATTTCCTTTTATTTGGCGCTTTAGCATAATTCTGCGATTCGTGCATAAACGGACCACTTGGCAAGCTTGACCCACTGTAGCTCCAGGGTATAACCAATGTCGGCTAGATGCGTTTGGTCTTTAGTTGCGCTTATTTAGCAGTGTTTATGTGCGAGCCGCATTTTTTGGTGAACCATAGAAAAAAACACTGAGTAAGAAGAAGCGAGTGAACGTGTATAAAAAATATAGCTAGATATTTAAAACTCGCAACCGCAATGTTGCTTCTAAGGTGCTGCTCAGCTGGGACAGGGGATGAGGCTCACGCAAATGGCAACCACTAGATGACGACAAGGATCGTCGCGTTGCCTCGCATCGTGTCGTGACTACGCTTTTCCTTCTACTTCTTCTACACTTTACGGCTCGAAAAAAAAGGACCAAGAACTTTATGCCAAGTGCCGGCTAAGACTAGCTGCTTTTGGCCGCAGTTTCAGTTTCAGTTGCTGCTGCTGCTACTCTGTTTTAGCTGCTTTAGCTGTTTTAGCTGCTTTTTGCCGCAATGTTTTGTAAAAACGATTCCCATTCGTGTCATGCCAAAACGACAAGGTGTACCGCACAGTGGTTTGATTACAAGTGCAAATTGTATATTTGTATGTACAATTTTCGAGTAAAGAACATTTTTTTGGGTTTAAAAATGCGCCAGTGTTGAGCAACGAAGAAAATGTCTAAAGTTCAGTACATATATAAAGATTATACTGATAATGTTAAGTTTGAATAAATATGTAGCTAAAATAAAAAAGTGCTAATGGGAGTAAATATTGTGAATTATAGAACAGCTAATGAAATGTAAAAAATGTACAAATTTATCGGTTTATCATATTTTCAGATTTTAATATACTAATGCTAATATAAATATTATTATTTGTATATAATATAATTATTTACATATAGTATAAATATTCATATGTAATACGAATATTTATATACATATTTTTATATTTTTAAATTATTTTTTTTTATTTATTCTTTTTTCCAAATTCAATTAAG
Source organism: Sphaerogastrella javana (assembly GCA_037040025.1). Classification (NCBI taxonomy): domain Eukaryota; kingdom Metazoa; phylum Arthropoda; class Insecta; order Diptera; family Drosophilidae; genus Sphaerogastrella; species Sphaerogastrella javana. The sequence continues at coordinate 4,711 of JBANCZ010000977.1, read as the reverse complement.
CCTTATTAAATTTATTATTTTATTCAAATAATTTTCAAATTTAATTAAAACCACTGACAAAAATTTCGTTGTGACACAATTTGAAGATGTTTGCAAACGCAGTTTAATTAAATTTAAATTAAATTGGCTCACTAAGCGGCAAAAAATGCTAAAAATCAGTTTTGAACCACGATGCTTGTGGTGTCAGGGCCTGTGGGTAGACACGGAGCACAGAGCACAGAGCACAGAGCATAGAGTGTGTGTGTGCTGTGGTGTGCTGTGTGTGAGCTGTGCTGCTTTGTAAAGAACTCGCATTTATCTTTATTTTTATACCACAAACACGCCAAAAACATGAAGAGTGGCAACGCCATGGCGGAGTGGTGCAGTGGAGCAGTGGAGTCAAGTGCTAGTGGAATGAAAGTGGCCACGTTTCTAGTGTAAAACGTATGCCGCTAGGCGAAAGCCACCAGACTTGAGATTGAGAGACGCGGGCGGCAGACGACACACACGCAGACTGGCGGACAGACAGACAGACAGACAGTAGGGTCTAGGCGTCGGCGGCAGAGCTTCACTCGCAGTCGAAGGCGAAAGCCAACATTAGCCGAGGCGTGTTGATGGCGGCGACGGCGACAGAGCGAATGGTGGCAACGCATACAAATCACGGAAGCACAGAATTGGAAAGAGTCAACGTGTGTATGTGTGCGTGTGTGGGAGAGAGATAAAGATAGAGAGAGGGAAAGAGAGAGGGAGAGAGAGAGAGAGATAGTGAAAGCGAACGTCGGAGGGTGAAATGGCTGTGCTGAGCTTAATCTCAACAATCTTTTAGTTTTCGCTATGTAAAGCGAAACGCTTAAGGTGGCCCCGGCCGCTGCTTTTGGTCGGGTCAACAACATAAACCAAGTCACCAACAAATGCCAATCCACGCCCCAACATGCCACATGCCACATGCCACAGCTACAGCTACAGCTATAGCTAGAGCCATTGCATGGTCTTTCATATTCAGCTGGAATCGAAGCGCTTCGAGTGGCACTTGAACGCAGATATCTGTGGGATTGACTAGACTAAGGACACGCTGTTTGTGACTGTACCGATGTACATGTATATATATATATATATACATGTATATTTTGTTGGTATGTATGTAGTTATATGCGTGGGTTCAACTGTTAAGGCCGCATTTAGTAGTCGGGGTCGTGGCCCCTGTCCTAGTGCAGGTTCTGCTCCTGGTCCCTGTTCCGTTCGTTGTCGTCGTAGTGGTAATGGTCGTGGTCATAGTCGTGGTCGGATCTGTGTTGTAAATGGTATTTGATGTAGTTTTAAAAAGCAAAAACACGTACAATGCCTCCTCGCTTCCTTATCCTTTTTATGTTGAGTCGAGTATCGCCTTCTCAACTAGCTTTTGGTTGCTCTATCTCTTTATTGTTGTTGTTGTTGTTGTTACTAATGCTGCGCGGTTTGTAGTTTGTTTTTGTTATTGTTTTTTACTTTTTTAATCGACTTAGAATTAATTTCAAGTTATTTATTTGAGCCACTTTTGCCCAGACTTTTACTGGGCTTCAACTTAGCTCTGTGATTTTCGCCACAAAAAGTTGCAACTGTTTAATTTAATATAATTGGAAAGTTTTAATTTCAGCTTAAAATAAGATTAATTAAAAGTTAAAAAAAAAACATTAATTTAATTATAAATATAACGTAATAAAATCTTTTGCTTAAAAATAAAAATAGTAAGAAATTGGAAACAATTAAAGTTGTATCACTTTTCCACAATTAATAAATTAATTCACTTGGATTAATTAATTAATTGATGTTGTAAGAATTATAGTGTTCAAATCAATTTAGAATATTCTGGCGGTTTACACAATTGAAAAAAAATTAATGTTTCATTTCAAAATATCACAAATAATTTCATAGGAATTTTATAAAAACCTTGCACTGTCAACAAAGATTTTGGTGAATATATCACAATAATTTCAGCCAATTATTGAAAACATATAGCATTTTAGAAATTTCACGTATTGTTTTTATCCTTTTTTGGTATTTATTGTTTTAGTTATTATAAATGTTCAGTTTGGAAATTGCAGAGCCGGCTCACGCAAACAAAAGCCAAACGGGATAAGTTTGAGGCTTTAGTGCAAGCAACGCGTAGTTCTAATGGTAGAATGCCTTGCCTATGGTAATCTAGAATTTCCCGACTCAGATAACTGGCCAAACGTAACGATTGAAAGTTGCTCCGCTACTGAAGCCACTTGGCACTGCGATGCTGTGGATGCTGCTTGGGACTGAATGCAGATAAAAGCTTTTTAGATGCTATAAAAACTGGCGAGAGCGAGGAATGCACGGTGAAAGTATGAGAGTAAGCTTCTCAGCATGCGCACAGCATCCTTGTTGGCCCGTTGTGTTATGGGTTTTATTTTGGCCAAAAGCGAAATTTCCCTTTGGCAAATTACCCAAAACATTGTCGCCTCAGCTGTTCGGCATCAGCTGTTGTCACTTTGGGGTCCAGTGGACCGATACGAATGTCGCCTTTGCTCTGGGGGAGCTACAACTCATCTACCAATTGGTGGGTTTTTATCTATTTTTTCTATCTTCTATTCTCTGTTTCTGCCTGCATTTGTCAGAAGGGTCTCTCTCTCAAAAAAAAAAAAAAAAAAAAAAACAAAAAAACACAAAAAAAGGAGAAACCAAAGCTTTTCATTATGCGCCCTAATGTCTGTGGCCTTTATGGTTCATGTGCGTGAGTGTGTGTGATTTTGGGTGTGAGTGTCTCACAGATGATTCATGAATGCTGCTGCTGCGTGAGAACATTGACGTCTGTATGAGAGCTGATTGTTTCTTTTTTTCGGTTTTTATATTATTGCACTGTTTGTATTTTGTATATGGTATTCACACACACACCGTAATGCGCATTTTTATTGTTCTCTATAAGCGTTGATTCATGCCGTTTGCTGTAATGGTTTTGACATTGACTATCATTAAGTAATGTACTTGGATTTCCGTTTAATTGCGCGCGCAGACCACGCTGCGTATACGCAACTTTCGCACGCACATTACTCATACGATATGCGGCCGCAAGTCATTAATATCGAATCATAATAATGGTATGCTCAAGTCTTTTTCGCGTAATGAGCACACAACTTCACGCTGCTACCACAGCATATTATTTGCACAACCACACACACACACACATATATACACACGTATATTCAAAGAAAGAAAATCATAAAAACGTGCCCCAAAAACTTCGTCGAGTTTTGCGCCATGGAAAGTTTTGAAGCTCTATAATATTTATAAGCTGCCAACGAAGAACTAAAATGAATGAACTAACTTTCGGGTTCACCTCTTCGACTTGCATTTCAGGGTTCATTAATTTTGACAGTGTTTCTAATTATGCAGCACATAGCTAGCAAAAACTTTATAATTTATTAAACAAACAGACCTACAAAACGACTGACAAGCTGACTAGTTGATAGACACAGAGACAGATAGACATACAGACAGAGAGACAGACATACAGAGAGACAAGCAAAACGAGTCTGAAATATTGATTCAATGCAATCCCAGAACACTCAGCTCATGTACATCTAATAAATGAATATACTCAGTGTGTGCATGTGTGCGTGTTATGATTTTATTGTCTGACGAATATGCTACATTTCCATCATATATGTAATTCCTTCCATGACTTGCTTTTCCCTGGGGTTAGCATGTGGCCAAGTACGAGTTCATTTGCCATTTGCTAATCCGCTGTTCAGATAGATAGTACAGCTAAAATGTGTTTAAATATATGTAAATATATATGGGAATAGTTGCTTCTAGCTGTTGATATTGTTTGGGTTAGAGAAACAGGATTATTAGTACTGACCTACATTAAATTAGCTGCTCTAATTTGGCAACTTATTTGCATGCTGCAGGCGGAATTTTTTGGGGAACCATCAAAAACTTGATAAAAGCGTTTGAAACTGGCACAAATACATATTGCCAACTTTCGCTTTTGCAGTTGGCATAAACGAATGCGCAAATTAGGAATAGAACATTTTGGCAGCACGCTTTATAGCGCCCAGAAACGAGCTAACGGAAAGCTCAATAAACTTTACTAATGCATCCGAGTAGCACTAACTTTAATGAAAAAATGTACATAAAATTTGCTAATTAGATAATAGAACACATTACGTAAATGAAACATTACATATTATATATTATATATAATATTATGCAACATCAATTGAATATTTTTAACATCGAAATATTTATTATATCATACATCATTTGTTTGCAACAGAATGCAAAATCAAACAAATCGTTCAGTATATATACAATATTTAACATTACATATTTAAAATAACATTCATCATAGTTGAAATCTTTTCAGATCGACACATACATTAAATGAAAGTTCATATATTTAGAATATTATGCAACAATAATTAAATCTTTACAGTCTCGAAACCTTTATTATACAAAACAATTTATATTTATAATAATTTATTAACCAGGTATACCGGTATGAAGTGAGCCTCACGATACAGATGTCTCGATAGGGAATATTTGTTGTGATTGAGCCTATATTTATTTTTTTTTGTTTGCTATGACCTCTGTGAAACCTATTTAGTATACATCAAGTCATTGAATAGGCATCATATTTTTTCATCGTGTTTAAAATGACGAATTTTGTACCAGAAAGTGATGATTTGCGGAAAGCATTAATTTTTTGTTTTCATCTAAAGAAAAGTGC
>JBANCZ010000976.1:0-26301 GCA_037040025.1 Sphaerogastrella javana | reverse complement strand
CTCTGTCTCTCCCACTATCCCACTCTCTTATTTTCTCTCTCTCTCTTTCTCTCTCTCTCTCTCTCTTTGTGTGTGAGCGCAACTCGTTTACCTTTTCGCGCAGCTTTGAACATCTGTTGTTATTGTAGTTTTTGCTATTGTTGTTTTTGGCAATTTTGACAGACATGTGGAGCCATGTGGAATGCGTATGCATGTGAGCGTCAGTGTCAGTATGTGTGTGTGAATGTGGATGTCGATGTGTGGATGTTGTGGATGTGTATGGGGAAATGCCCATTGCTACGAGCTATGAATATATCGACATATGTTATGATATCTGTGGATTGCACACATAAAGATCGGCTTAATTGGTTCTGAAACACCGAAATATCGTTTTATTGTTATTAAATTGCAGCTGTGAGTTGTTTGCATCGACATTGTGACGCTCAATTAGACACAAAGTTGAAGGCCAAATCATCAGTTGACAAGTTTTCATTTACAGTGGGGCGAACGGGGGGAAGCAACAAATTGTGCACTTGAAAAAATGTCTTGTGACAACTGTGGCAATATTTAGAAACACTTTTAATTGAATATATGTACTTAGTATCAATTGTGTTAATAAATAGATTAAGCTTAAATCGAATATAAATTTAAAAATTAATTCTATCGTTTATAGATCGATTGTGTATACATTATAAATTAATTCTATATTTATTTACATTTTATAGAATAAAAATGAGTTAATTTTTAAATTATTTAAACAATTAATTTTAGGTCAAACATGTATAAATTCAAAAGTTAATTATTCAATTATTTACTTTGTATATATAATTAAATTTTCAGCATATTACAAAATTCATATATTTAATATTTTTATAATAGTTCCTAAAGTTTAAGAAAAATAAATGTCTGTATATTATGTTTATTTTATTATCAGGTCATAATCTTAAATTTAAAAGTCTTTACATAAAAATCACAAAATTATATTAATTAATGTAAATGCTTTTTTTTGCCTTAGTTCCAATTAAGCGACAACCACTGTAATAACATCCACAAACAAGCTGCAACAAACCAAGCTAAATCGTATCAAGCAGCTTGCGTCACTTAGCAAGCTGTGATGTGGTGCGTGTATTGGCTGAAGTGCACAACTTAAAGTGGAACGTGTGGAATGCGAACGCTACATTAACGCACTTTGAATTCGAATAGATTTCCCGGGAAGGAAAAAACTTGTTTTATCATTAGAACCATTAAATGATCTGACAATGGGTCGTTTAGGTTCTTAGCTCGTTTGTGTTTGTGCAAATATTTAAATGCATTGTTTACGTGTTAGGCGCGTTTTTATGATACGCCTCATCCTTATCTCAACGAATACCCAACCTCCCTAACACACTCAAACACACTCACACACATTCACACTCGCACTCACACACGTCTGTGAGAAATGTTGGCATATTCAAGTGATTAATGCGGCCTAGAATCTCTTGGGGTGCTACCTGTAAAAGCATGGGGGGATGGCAGGAATTGCCTAACTCCCGTAATTAAACTTGATTAATTGTTTAGTCTGCATAAAGGTAAAAATCGGCGTACGCATGATAACGAAAAAAGAGGGAAATGGAAATTAATTAATATGAAAACTCACGAATGAAAAGCTCGAGTGGTGCTCCTTCCCTTCCTTCCTTCCATCCATCCATCCATCCTCTCTTTTCCTCTCTCAATCACACTCTTCCGCTATCCCTCTTTTTCTCTTTTTTACTTTCTCTTTCTCTCTCACACACTTCCCTATCTTTTCCTTATCCTCTGTGTCCTCTCTCTCACTCTATTTCCCGCTCTCTATCTATTACACTCTTTATTAGGCTCCATTTAGCATAACGCACCTATAATACCCTTTATTTCCTTCAATTCCCTGCTTTTCCCTTCTTTTCTTCACATATTCATCTTTTGCTATAAATACTTGTAGCTTCTGCCTTTTGCAGCTGCCCAATTAAATTACATTTTATGGCGACACCTTGGCATTGTTTGCATCTCTTCCAATAATCAGCACACAAATAAATAAAATTGAAATAAAACATCTGCTAAATAAATTTAATTTCGTCTTCTTTTGCACCTTTTCGTTCCCATTTTTCGGCTTTATCTGTAACGCCATTTAAATAGGGTTTTTATTTAGGCTGAGCATGCAAAATGCAAATTAAAATAAATATATAGTAGTAATATAACAGTGTAAATAAATAAAAAAAAATATATAATATAGATTACATATTTATCTATATTATTACATTTATATTATTAATTATTTAATTACATTACACATAAAATAATTATGTAAGCATTTATACTTTTACATCTGTTTTTTTTTTTATCCAATTCCCAGACTCAAACCAATTCTCAGTATTTCGATATGTCTTGGCTAATGTGGTTGTTGTACGAATAATACATTGATATCTTTGTTTTGAGGGTCTTACGTGATCTTCATCCGCCACGCCTCTGTATGCCACGCCCCCTGCGAACGCCAGCAAAAGTGAGAAGGAGTATGAACAGTTGAACAACTTGATCAAGCGCATTTTGAACCCTAAACCCAAATTGCCACAGGCCAACTGAATAAATGCATACATCTACATATATACATACATATATGTATATAAATATTTATTTGTATGTACATACCATATATATATATATTTACCTTTAAAAATAATGAAAACAAAGAGCGCATAAATAACTAAACGAAGATCTTCGAGCAGGCACGAAATCTTTGGCAGTTGGGGGCAACAAGTGAAAATTATTCCCAATTTGTTTGCTTTTCTCATTATAATTGAGGCGCAGGCAGTCGGAGCAACAGTTGCAACAGTCGCATCTTCGATTCGCGAAATCGGGATCACAGTTTTGCTTAGTTTGTGCTGGGGTCATGCGTTGCATGCCAAGGGGCAGGCAGGAGATTAACTTACAGATTTCCTGACTGTGAACAGTGAGGCCTACAGCTGCTGTTCCCACATTGGAGTATGTTGGGTCGATCGGTTTGTTAGCTGCAATGAAACAAAAAAATTTAAAAATAATATAAGTTTATTAATATGTTATATGTTTTATTATTTTATAAATTATTTTTAAGTTTAATACATTTATGAATATTTGTTTAATATTTCCATAATATTTATATGGTGTGTACATTTACTATGCCGTAATTTAAGCTGTCTGTACATAATATTTTGTGAATATAATCTATAGAATCTTCTACAAAAGTATAGTAAGTGTATACATTTGTCGGCTTGTCAATGTAATTCAAACCTCCCAAATATTTTTAGCTTTTATAAGACTTACTTCAGTACCATTATTTTTGTTGGGGAAGGTGCCTTGGGTTAAGTAAAATATATATAATATGTAGACATATGCCCAGTTTAAGGTTACATAATAATTCGCATAGCCAGACTATGATTTCTTCAACTGATTTCAAAAGGAAATATATATATTGGCATTCGTATGATAATTTTACCATTTGTCGAATAAGATAAAACAAAAAAATGTCGAAAAGTAAAGGGAAAAATTTAATTTCATTTTCATACTTGGCACAACAAAATGCAAATCAAATTTTCACTTCTTTGTTTACGTATTTTCATTTGCTTCCAAAAGATTTCTACGTTCTGTATTTCCGTCAAGGGGGGGTGAAGGACTGGGGCTTGCTTTTTGGGAGAAACTGTTTCTGCAGCCCTTTGATAAGCAGATTATGCACTTTCCGGCAGACCCTCAACCCTTTTCATTCATCTTTTCTGCTCATTGTGCGAATATTTCATTTGATTTCATTGGAGTTTTGCCATCTATTGTCATATTGATGTTTGTGGCATATTGTTTTCAACATCATTATTATGAAGTAAAAACCACAAAAAAAAAAAATGGGAAGATAAAAAACGTAAACAATTTACAAATATTCAAATGAAGGAATCAAAAGATTGAGCTGAATTCAGAGAAATGAAAGTTATTTTTCGTATTACTACTCCTACTGCAAAATTGATTTAATTTCTTTGAAAGTTAAAACTCAATTGATATTGATTAAGTTTACTAAAATTAAAAAAATAAATATGACTGTGAATACTCAAAGTATTATGAATCGCTCCAGCTTTTACTTAGATAATAGCCGTTTAATGAGAGCACTTCAAAAAGTCTTCATAGTACTTAGATCCATTCTTTAAATGAGAACAGTATTTCTATTTCCTATTCACTAAGAGTTCCAAACTGTTCCAAATAGACTGTTCCTCAATATAGAGTGTGTTAGGCTAGCTGAGAACAGTTGCTCATTCAATTAGCTTGGACACACACAAAGTGATTACACACTTGCAATACGACAAGTTAGCATTGTCAAGAACCACATACATCTGTGAGATCAGATTAGATTATTACAATAAAACAGTCTTAAGTGAGTTTAGTTTAATAAGAACTTTTAAGGTAATGTTAGTAGACATTTGAACCAACTTCTGCACTATATATTCGCTATCTTACTATCTTTCTGCCTATCAATTTATGCAGTTACTATAAATGCTGTACATATTTTATGGGCATGCTCATTTATCTTGCTTTTGTCTGGGAAAACATTAAGAAAACAGAACGCAACGATGGACCAAATGCTCAGATGCTGATGGAGCATGTCAACCGAAGGCTGCACGTCAGGATAATTAAGAAATTTTTCAGTGGCCATTTGCCCAACAAGAGGATAGGGAACAGGCACTGGAACAGTTCGAAAGGCAGTGGAGAGAGTAAAGACAAGACAAGGGGATGAAGTGTCCATTTTCCGCTGGCAACTTTTGCTCTGAAAATTCTCGTGTTTTGTGTTTTTGGTGGTGCGAATTTCGTAATCGAAATAAATGAAAATTGATTGAATTCCATTAGTAGGCAAACTGCTTTTGCTACTGCTACTCTTCCCGCTATATCTACACTTAGTGCTACAGTCTGCATCTTAAATTAGGCAAAAACTAATGAGCCATGCGCAATACCACAAACATTTGGGTTACTTTCAGGATGCGAAGGGGGTGGTGGTTCGATGGCAGAACACAGAAATGTTCCAACTTGTGGTCAACTATCAATTTGACTCGTAGAATTATGGCCTATCTGTTCCCAGCAACCCCCTTCGGGTTTGTGGCCAAAAATACGTCAGCCATCATGCGCTTCATTAGATTCCAAGTGAGTTCGTTATAGAATATCGTTATAGTATTATGTTCTACTCACAATTAACGCTAGAAAAGTCAATCAAAGTGGGATCAGTTGACAAATTTGATGGATTGGAAGTTGACGTTTATTAAAAATGAATGCGATGGTCTGTTGTTCGAAGAAGGGCTGAAATTTTAAATATTTTTAGAGGTTGGTTATTATGCAATACAAATATAAAGTTAAATAATAAAAAAATGGTGTAATTTAAAATAGTTTAAAATAAAACAATATTATGCACATTATAATATATATATTTATAGTGCAGATGCCAAAGTATTTCAATCTATTAAATTTTCGAATTATATGTGGTCTATTATTATATATTTATATAGTATTTTATAGAGTGAATTATACTTATATCATATTTGTTTTATAACTATAAGCAGTACTCAAACTTTAGCCTTTAATATGATAATATTTATTAAGTTTGACCGTGTTGCCGTATTTAATAGGGTTCCCTTGAAACGTGACTTCTTGACTTTCGTTATGAATAATTTTTTGAAGGGATTGAGTGTTTTCCATTTAGCCAAGCTTGGAAAATCGCTTCAGTAGCTGAAGCTCAAGCTGTAGATGAAGCTGAATCTCAAGTTATAGCTAATATAATATTATGTTCAGATTGTCAGACGGTCCGTCAGGTTGTGTCAGTCAAATCAGTGCAACGCATACGTGCAACATTCATCATCGTCAGTAAGTTACACACACACACACTCGCACACACATGCCAACAGATTGTTGCAACATATTTTATGTCAGAGATTCTACCCACTAGACTACCCAGACCCCATGGCATCGTCTCAGTTTTTATTTTCAGTATTTTTTTTTGTGTTTGCTGCCTGCGCTTAACGTTTGGAGATTTTTTCAATTTTTAGCGAAAATTACATCATCACTTATGCTGAATGAGATTTTTGCTTGGTGAATTATTAAAAAATTTCTTTGTCAACAAATCACTTGGCTTCGGTACGCCAGCTTGACTAAATAAGGTGTGCCATTTGAGCCCCAACCAAACCCTATAGCCCAATGTTGTTACACCCCCCAACCCGAACACTAACGCCCCCTAAACACACACACAACACACACACGATTTACATTAGCTGCACGAATGTGTTTGGGAAATTTAAAAACGTCGCAAACAAATTTGTTACCGTTGAGGGTTGTTACACTTTAGAGCAGGGTGGCTTCATAAAAAAAATATATATATATACAGCCAACCCCTCTAGCCCCCCTGTTGACACCGTCACTGCCTCATCAGCGCGCTTGAAGCCTGATGATGTATGACTGCAAGGTACAAAATCGTTTTCGAAACATAATTTTGTTTGTCTGACACCTACGAAAGGCGCATAAATCTTCAGCTTAAAGCTGTTCCCTGCCTTTAATCCAAATACACCATATATGGTAAAGAAACAACTCAGCTTAACCCTGATTATTGTATGCTCTATACTAAAGACAACAATTTTTAAGGGATTATTGTAATTTAAAATAAATAAGAGCTATTGCTTTGATATATTAATTATTTTTTATTTTAATGATATTTTAAAGTATTTCTAATCTTTAACTTTTTAAATCTCTAGAGCTATTGAAAGTTTCGATTTGATATATAAAACTTAACTAAAAAGAACATTTTATGATATGGGATTATCCATAAGCACATTGGAAATTCTCTTAAAATTCTGAAATATCCTATACAACATACCTCAAATTTAAGATGCATAAATGCGTAAAGTCTGAACAAAAGTCTGTGCGTCGAGAGCGCTCGACTGGAGTGCGTGCCTATTTGATTTTTTGTTCGTTGTTTTTGTGGGGCCTGCGGCAGTCGTTGACAAATTCAATAATTTTTCCCATTATTCGGGTACATTTTTGTGGGCTTGTTTTTGTCTGACTGCGCGCGGTGCAAATTGATTGACGCTGAAAGAAAAGACGCAAATCTGTGCATGTAGTGGCCGGGAGTAAGGGGAGGTGTGGGCGTGGCTGGGTATTTTCCGAGGAGGCAGCACAAAATTTAATTTGCACCCACACACAGAGCGCAAGCCAACACAACGGAAAGCAAAGCAATCGACACCTGTCCGACGGAGCAGACAGATGCCGGAAAATAATCAAAATAAAATATGGATTTTTCTCGCTTTTCTTTTTGACTCATTCTCTCTCCCCCTCTTTCTCTTTCTATGCGTGTGCCAGAGCCTTGAGGCTGCTTCATGAAAATATGTAGAGCCGCATTAAGTGGAGTCTACCAAAGCGCAATTTGTCTTGCCACACACTCACATGTGTGTGTGAGTGTATGTGTGTGCGTGTGTATCTATGATAGGCCGTAGTTTTAAGCCACCCAACAAACAATCGGAAGTTGCCCCATTGTGCACACTGTGCCGCTGGGACGGGGGCGTGGCAAGGTGGCGCTAATACTTGAAAATTTGTGTTAAGGCTTTGCAGTTAACATTTGTGCACAGATAATGCCACCAAAGAGGCTTTAGCTTCTCCAGCACAACCCACACGACTATCAGTCTATATATACATGTGTATATAAGCCAAATTGTTGGTAACATTCTCATAAAGGGTTGCCACTGCCATCCAAAAGTAGCTTACACTCAAGTTGTTAGGCCTTATCTCTCCAGGATAATGTTCATTATGATACAGATTTCTTAAAGTTTCCATGGAGCTGGAAATTTCTTAATGTGAGACGTGGAATATCAAAATTGAAAGAATTTAACTTCAAGTTCTCCAGGGTATGTTAAATTTATAGGTATATATTTTAGTCTATAGATTTAATTTAAACTATTAAGCCAAGTATGAGCTGTTCAATCATTACAGAAGACGTGAAGCGGAATCTTGCTTATAATAAGTTTGATTTAATAGATATATAAGATATTTTCATCTCATATTAAAACTCTATAATAATAATAAGTAATTTTCACTGAATCTATAAATTCTTTCGTCTACTTATAATGATTTTTTTTATTTATATCTATACCTTTAACTAATCCTTTTGAGCGACAATCTGTACGTTTTTTTAATTTTTTATGATTTTTTTTTTAAATTAAAAATATTTACTATTTAAATTTATGTTATATATTACTTTGTTATTAATATATTTTTATTTCATTTAATATTTAAATTGATCTATATGATCGTTTTTATTACATATTTTACATATTTATTGTCAAATTTTCATACATAAGATATGGTATAGTTCATTTTTTTAAGCCGCATAAAAAATATATAATTAATTATAGTTAAGAAGTTTCTTGTTAGTTTTTCACTTAAGCCAAGAAATGCAACTTACGACTGCTTGGGCCATAAATTCCAAGAAAGCAATTTTTACTTTTCGAAACAAAATTCTACCCCCCCCCCCCCCAAAAAAAAGGAACTTCAATTCGAACTATGGGTGGGTGTGTGTGTTTGGAAAGGGGAACCACAAATAATTGCAATTGGCAAAAACTAAGAAGTACAAGTAGAAGTAGAAGTATAGGAAGTGGCTGTAAAAGTATAGCAGAGACAGAGAGAAAGATAGAGAGAGAGAAAGAGTAAGAGAGAGAGAGAGAAAGAGAATGGAAGAGACTCTACATCAGTGGGAAGAGTTAGGAAATAATTTGAGGCAAATGGAATGCAAAAACTGTTCCCAACTTCAGACACATTGCAAACACACTAACCATTTCGATAATGTTCGAACTGGCGGTAAAACTATGCGAGAGCATAGTTTATGGAAATCTCAGGGAGTACGATTGGAGAGTGGGAGGAAGTGGGAGTAAGGAATGGCTGTGGTAAGGGTTGTACGGAAGTAGGGGGATAAGGTTGCGTAAGAAAAAAGAAAGCAGCTAAATTTGTAGCATTATTGAAGTGCTATAAATTTTGGCTAGTACAAGACAAAAGGAATAAAAAGAAAACAAAATAACATAGCAAAAGCAAAGGCAAACACGAAACAAATCGATACGTAAAATGGGTAAAAGTTTTAATTACCCATAAAGGATGTTCGTATACGAAACAAACCTAACAAGAGCAACAACAACATGAGGCTTCACTGTGGCAAGTGCTAACGAATTGCTGTCTGGGAAATTGTTGTGGCTAAAGACTTTTTCCGGTTTTTCGCTGGTTAAGGCGTTGAGGGTGGGCGTGGCCGTAATCAGAAGCAGTCAGGCAGCAAGCAGGAGCAGCTTCAGTCTGGTGGCTACAGTCTGCGGGCTTCAGACTGAAGGCTTCTGGCTGGAAGCTCATAAAGAGCATAAAGCATAAAATTGGCTAATACTTATTTTTGGACTTTATCTGCTTTGCTCTTTACACTCAAACTCACACTCACACTGACACTCACATTCATTCTCATTCTCATTCGCTCTTGCTCTGTTTCTATTCCTATTAAATGGCGAAATTTGCTTCAGCTCCTTGTTGTTTTTTGGTTTTTCCTTTTTTTTTTTTTTTGGTTGTCTATTTTCTGCGCAATTTTCAGAAATCAATGACCAATAAGTAGGCAACACATTTTCTGGTCAGTCATTTCGTTGTGAGCTGTTGAACGCCCACAATCGCCACTACCCGCCACACCCTTCAGCCTCCCATCGCTTTGCACTGTCATCCATGTTTCATGCCCCTCCAAAGCATACTTCTACTCGTATCTGTTGAGTTCCACTGCGACTGTTTTCGTAGTTGTTGTTGCTGTTCTTCAGCTTGAGAAGTTAAGAATTCAATTGACCACAAAATCAAGATTATTGTACGACCAGAGTAGACCACTGCCATCACTGGCTACCAACTTCTGGCTATAGCCACTACCATAGCGGTCTGTACGCGTGATTGGATAACGAGTTGGGGGCTTTATATCGAGACGACAGACAATATAATACGGCTCTAATAGTGTATGACACTTTGGATTATGCTCCAAAGCAAATCAAACTGTGCCTTATATCTGCTTATTAGTTAATCATATACATTTGCTAGTTGATTGCATAAGTAAATGCATAAATTAGTGTTTAATCTTCATTAATTAATGAGGTTCTCGAGGTATCGAATAAAATAATTCACTATAAAGTATAAAGTATACACTCATAAAATACAGTAATATAACAATAATAACAATAGGTATGAAGTCTTTAAAAATAAAGTATAGAGCCTTGATGAGTATAAATATTAAGGTCAGGTATAAAAAGTATAGGGGATTGAAGTATACAAGTTAAAGCTATTATAAAATTTCAAAATATGAGCATTTAAAATATAACGTATAAAACTATGATGTATAATTATATAAAAAATGTGATATTAATGAAATGTAATGATAAGCTAAAAAAAGATATTATAAAAGTATAAAATACCAAAAAAGAATATAATGAAAATTAGTCTTTACTTTACTTTAAGCAACGAGAATATTAAAGGAATGAATTATAGTTTTTAGAAAATATAGTTAAAAGGCCAAATTGAACGTAGTTTATAAATTCACAACTAGGCGATAATGCAAACATATCGAATTGATTCATTTGGTTATGACTCCATTTCCAATTAAGTGACAAGAAGCAGTCAATTAACTGTCTCATCAGAGCCTAAATGATGTATCTATGCACCATATAGTACCGCCGTATGGCCTATGCTCACATCTATGTAGTCGCTGTATTGTGAGGAAAGAGAGTGCACCCTCTCGCCATACAACCGACCAGTGAATCGGTCAGTTTTGGTTAATTGAAAGCAAACAACGCATCGGAAATGTTGGTCAAACACGCCACAGTCGAACAAGGAAATCCAACCCCAAAAACAAAAACAAAACAAAAAAAAAAATTATTTATGTTTCATATATTGACCATTCATTTCTGCCTTTTAACGCTACAACAACACAAGAGGGTCAGAGGGTGTGCCAGTGACAATTTATTAAGTTGCGGGCCATTTTTAGCATTTAACATTTGTTTGGTTATGTCGAGGCGACCGCCGCTGATTGCTGGTGTCGCCTTGCACGGAAATTTACTGAAATTGTATCGTCCTGTGCGGTTGTAACTTAATTAAGCCACTGCCCGAACTCACCTCTGGACAATGGCCCATAGCCATAGTAAGAGCTAAGAGCCAAAGCCAGAGCCAGAGCCAGAGTCAAAGCCAGAGCCAGAGCCAGGCCAATTGACACGGTGACACCAACGCGTGCTGGGTGTCGCAGTGAGAATGGGAGTCAGAGTCGAAGTTATAGTCTTGCGAGCATATCCTGTATGTTTACATAACTCACAGTTGCCTTGCACTAGAATAAGATACTGCAGAATAGGGTACTGTAGACTATATGACTCATTATGTTTCTGGAAATTATAGTTATGTTCTAATATAATAGAAAAGAGAATAGTCTTAGTAGATTTTTAAACGAAAATGGTAAGGTAAATATTTGAAGAAGCTATGCGTATTTAAGCATTATTATTTAAATTTTTTTAATCGATGTATATTAGAAAATTTAAAGAACTTTGTTATAACCTATTACAATTCAGAACTTTTCACACATTATTTAGATTTAATCGAATAAAATCCAATTGAATTTATTTAGTTAGTGTGTACACAATTCGTTTTTGGTATGCTCTAGTTGCATAGAATGCCATTTCATGTTGAGACAGCATAATTTTCAGGCATTTAGCTTGACCAGGCCCGGAAGCATTTTGCTTAAATGTCTGGTCATTTGTAAATAGTTCAAGTTTCTTGGCCAACACTTGACGGAAATGAGCAAGAAATGAGCCACACAGTTCACAGTTTGTTTTTGGGAGGGTTGCGGGAGTTGTGTTCGCCACAAAAATGTCACGACTTTCACCTGGCATAGCGTTACGTAGGAGTGTGTGAATGTTGGTGGTTTTAGCCCTTGGCTCGGCTTGGTTTGGACTTTGGCCTTTGGCTCATTCTGGCCACACCAGAAATTAGCACAACATTAAATTACACGATTTGGCCGCTGTGATAAGAGTGCCTTCTATATGCGTTATGCGTTATGTTATGCCTGACATGAGTTATGATCTTGTAATATTATTGGGGGTTGTCGTAGTGGTTCTTCCCGTTTGGGGTCTTTAGCATATTAAATGCGAATGTGGAAGATATTTTAATAAGCTGACTATATGAATTATTATATGTTTTAATACGGTTTAATTAGGTCAATGTGATGGGTCAATGGGTGGCGGGGGAGGAAAACAAATAGGGAGTATTACAGAAAGAAAATATGGGAAAGACTAACAGTGAATGAAGCGATTGATATAAAATGAGAGAGTAAGATATTGAAAACTTAATAAAAAGTTGAGAGGTTCGCTGTAAGAAAAGGAGAATGAGGTACATAGAAAGGTGTTGTATAAAGATAGAACACAGTACACGATAATATTCACTCTCTGAAGAAATGGTAAGATGATGAAGATAAATCCCTTGAATAATATTATATACAATATGAATAGAAGTGTAAGTAAGGATAATGCAACTCTTGGGAATTTGTAAATATTGTAGAAGTTAAAAATGCAAATAAATATAAGCTAGCCATACATTATATATATATATACATAGTAGATAGTATCTCTAACCTATATGTTACGATGTAATTTTCTTTCTAATTTATAGAAGTTCATTGCCTTTGGGCCAAAAATATGAAAAGTTACAAATGAACTGTGAGTTAGCTGAGTTTGCATTCATTACGCCAGCAAATGATACCAGCTCATCTCTGGATATGGCTCTTACTCCGACCTTCTCTACTTCTAACTCTGACTCTTATACTCAATCTGCCCCAGTCTCTCTGCTTGGGTCTCTGGCTACAAATGGAGCACATTCAAGTGCACTTTGCATAAAACTTTGCGCAATTAGCCAAGTTACTTAGGCTGACGGTACTGACGACTGCCCGAAGATTCACTCATTTGGCCAATGAAGGTTTGCTCTTGCCTTTTTTGTTGCTTTTGGGTACATTTCATTCAAATGGTCAGACATTTGTTACGAACACAGAAAAAAATACAAAAAATACATATATATAAGTCGTGCAAAGAGCTCAGTCAGTTAGCCAGTAGGGTGTTATATGCCTGTCCCTTTGGTCGTTCATTTCCATGGCCCGGGCATCATCAATAACTCATGCCAGGCCAATTTGTATACTTGGACAGTTTTGCGTTTGGCGCTCTCTTGACTTTTGGCCAACAGAGCTCCAACTTCTGGCATTGGCTTTGGCTTTAGCTTTGGTGACGACGACTTGGCCGAAACTCGATACCAATTCGAAACTCATGAGCGCATTGGTCTAGGCCACCTAGGCATTGGCTCGAACTGCTGACTGCTGCTGTTGGCTGAAGCTCAGGCATCTGAGCCACATTTCAAAAACAGTTTCCAAGGCATAAATCACTTAAATGCCCCAACAGCTCTCTGAACTGGTACACTTCGATTGGCCACCGCCACCAAGTATATTCTATACCCTTATAGAATGTCTTTATGGGCTAGTTATTTGCTATAGAAAATAGTTTATTATATTCACTTTAGTGTTGCTTTTTTTTATAGTATTTAGTAAACAATTTTACATATCATAATATTATATATTTTTTAATATGCTAGTATTTGAGACTCCTCACTTAGTATCGTTTCAATAATAATCTCTGACAGCATCTCATATTTTCTAGTCTTCAAATGTCTTTGCATATTTTTAAGGGTAAGGTTTTAGTCTATGTTTCTGTGGTCCAATTCGTTTCGAGTTTTATCATAGACAAAAATTGATTTTTTGTTCGTTTGTTTTTGTTTTTGAGGGGGTTTATTTTTTCTTGCTGTACAAAGCAGAAATAACGATGAATTGAGCAAATGTCACTCAGTGCAGCGCCCCCGTCGGAATAGTCAAGCTATTTGGCTGCAGAGTTGAGTTATAGCGCCGGTTGATATGTGGCTGACATGGCAGTTGCTACACCCCCATCCAGGACTTTCTCTCTTTCTCTCTGGAACAGGTAAAGGCTAACAGGTAAGCTAACAGGATGGAGTGAGCTAAAGAACCTAGCATATCAGTTGGTTTCATCTTCATCTTTGGATTTGTGCTCGTTTCTGGGCATATCGTCGCCTAATTTGCGCAAAATTGAGATTTATTGTCAAATGGCTTGTGGGTGTGTGTGAGGTTGTGTATGTGTGTATGTGTGTGTGTGTGTGTTAGCCAACATCCTTTTATACTACCCTTACGAAGTTTTCGCTCTGGCAGCAAATCGATGAAATGTTAAAACCCTTCATTTATGCCCACTGTTAGCAACTCTCGGAATTTTTGGGTTAAATTTTGAATATTCGCATATTTATTCAGCACTTTTAATTATGATAAATGAGCAGCTAATGACTTTTGCACCCAATGACACATTAATGTCACGTATTCCAACCATTTTGGCCCAAACATTTGAGCCCAAACATTTAAGCCAGTAATTAGGCTCAAATAAAGGATATCTTTAAAAATTATTTGCAGATTATTTACGAAGAACAACAGTAGAACTGATCAAATGTTATAAGGTTAAAAAATTTGCATGAAACTTTTAAGTAGAACTACAGAACTACAAATATTTCTACTACAAAATGAATAATTTGTGAGTATGTTCCCTGGCTTAGTTTAAAACGTTGTTTATCTAAAATGATAATTGTATAATGCTAAAAAAAATATGGATAGGAAAATATTATTTCATATCAAACAACATTTGATTGTTCATTCTATTTTGAACCTCTAATCGAACTATATATTCATTCAAAATGCCCTTAAAAACAGAGTACCAACCAAATGTGATACCTTGCAGAAAATGCTGTGGTTGCACACCAATCGATGCATATAGCTCAACCCACACAATTTAAATTCGAACATATTGCTCTTAAAATATAAAAAAAAAACATCAGACCTAACGACAATTTCACGCAACAAATGTTTCGATTAAGTATAAATGTACCTCTCTCCCCAGAATAGGGTTGCCAATAAGAACATAAGAAATAAACTACAAAAAAAATGTATGAAAAAATAAATGTAGAAAAAACACGCCCTGCTCATATGTGCAAAAAAAAAGAAGGGGAGTCTATGGCAAAACATATATAAGTATGTACACATAGAAAAATAGTTGGGGGAGAAGTGCAAAACCCCAAAAGCAACACAGAAGAAAACTTTATTTGATATTTGCTGAAGCACGACAATGAATAATAACTACACACTCACATATGGTATGCAGCTGGTAGAAAAACAGGGGGCAACCCTTCCTCCATTGCCAAAAATGGCATAGGGTATACAGGGTGTGCTGTTTTAAGTGTTTTGCTTTAATAGCAAATACAATTTTTATTTGCCTTTTGCGACACTTTGACTGTGCTTTACGTGAGGGATGTTTATAGAGATATGAACGTGGAATAATAGAGTTTTATTTTATAGAGTTGGAGATAATACAAGAAACATTATTAGTACAGGGATTTGTTTATGAAAAGGTTAAGGGAGAGTCGGTAGAGAAGTGTTCAAGAACAGTGTAAATATTTATATATAATTGCATTTGCTTGGATTATATTTGATAAAATAAATAAATTTAATTTAAACTGGCATGCCAGTCATATATATGGTATACCATATACTATATGTGAAATATAAAATAATAATAATTTTAAATATATGTTATGGTATGGCTTCAAGCATACAATTTTTAATTATTTGGAGTGTTTTCTTTTAATATAGGTACAAGGAATTATATATTTATGATTTTAGAAAAAATGTAGATGTAGAACTATCAAATGTATAACATAACTTATAGATCAAAAATGTCCATATATAATAAAAATAGTAAAATAAGTTTTATATTTTGACTTTTAACCACATATTTTTTGGTTATCGGAAGTTTATGTATACAGACTTCAGTTACTATGTATACATATGGTTCTAAAGAAAGTAAAGATAAAGTGTTATCATATATATAATATAACATGAATATCAAAGTAAAAACTAAGGTCCATTTATTGCCTCTCTACGCATATGTAGCTGAAGCAAATCACTTTGAAGTGGGAGCCATAGAGCAATTGCAATGGAAACTTTAGGAAACATTTTCTATGGCCGCCATATTATTTACACCGTTAGGTTGAAGCAGACGCCATTTTGCAGTTGGAGCAGAAAAGGCAGAAAGAGGGAGAGAGACAGAGTGTGTGTGTGTGAAAGAGAAGGAGAGAATGGGAGTGCAACTGTATTTATTTGCCATTGCGAAGGACTTCTGTGTCATATTTATCAACGTCTGTGGCAAATAATTTTATTAACTTTTGCACAAAACTTCAAGCAGATAGAGAACGAATGAGCGAGAGAGTAAGAGTTAGGGAGTGAGTGAGATGGAGAGAGTGATAAAGCATAGATAGGAGTAGGGCGTTAGAGAACCCTGTGCAACTATTCGCGCAAAGTTTCGCATAGGTTCAGGTACAGTTGCCGCTCCCATTGTATTTATGTCCAGGCACAGCTGGCCGATGTCTGGTTGTGTGTGTGTGTGTGAGTGTGTGTGTGTGTGTCTATGTGTGTGTATGTATTCCGTTAGCAACTTTGTGTTCTATTACTACTTTTAGTCGCTATCTGCAGTGCATATTTTATTATTATCCTTTGCGCAAATAAATAGACTTTCGCGCAAATTACAAAGAGCACAACTAACTGGCGACTTTAAGTTGCACAGGGCCTGGAATCCTGGTAAAGTGTATATATATACTATATATACTCTATATATAGGGTATGCAATGGGGTAGCACGCACTGTGCCAAATGCATGCAATGCCATTTGTTGTTGCGTTTCGCTAGCGACAAAAACTTTGTCCAAGATCTAATCAAAAATTCACTTAAAAAGTTTGCACTTGCCGTTGGCTCCATGACCAGGGCCCGAATGGCTTCCATTGCCCTGGTACAACCCGGTGCTGCTACTGCTCCTTTGACTATTTCATTGTTGCACTGCCATTGTGTATTGCGAGTAAGCGTAAAGTACAGCCAACTCACGCTAAAGCGAACCTCTAATGAAATGTTCACTTGACTGCCTCAAAGCACAAAAGCCAAACAATCAGACAGAGTTTCCGGTAGCTCTGAATGGACTGATAACAGAGCTAAAGATCATAACACTAAAGCTATATAAAATATAATATATATATTATATAACATTTTGTATCTGATTAAAGTGTATAGTTTGAAGATTTTTTAAGTAGAAAGTATATGCAACTAAAATTAAAGTTATTGATAAATTGACTATAATTCTAAAAAAAATCAACCCACATTGTATATAGACTGTGCTCTTTGAGCCTAGGCCTTCCCCTGAATTGTAATTCTAATCAATGTGTTTAGGTGCAATTTCAGTGCTTTGATTATTTTCATTTTGATAATTTTTAAGAGGTTTTTATTTTTAATTTACGAGCAGCTCTATTGAGTGTAATCTTTAGCACACAGTGGCTGATAAGTATGCCTATAATTAATCTTAGTGATAAGAACCTTGAATACCTTAACAAAATTCAAATGTTTACTATGACAAAATAAAGCAATTTTAAGTTATATATTGGAAATTGAGGAAAAGTTTTTGTATCACAAAATTAATTGGTTAAATTTGCTACATTCAGTAACAAAATTTGCTCAATTTAGAAGCAAATTAACTCCTATGGATCTGCCAGTTTATTGAAATCAATTGTATGGCTAATTGACGTTGATTCATAAAACTGTCATAAAGTGTTGAAAACTGTCAGGAGCCAGTGTTGTAAATGCCAAATAATAGAAAGCATGAATTACCACAGAAAATGCGCAGCTTGCACGTCAATATCATTTAACAATTGCAACAATTGCAACTATCGCAGCGACAACAGCAACAACAGCAACATCATCATCATCAACAACAACAACAACAACTACAACAACAACAACAATAACAACAACAACAACAACAACAACAACTACAACAATAACAAGAACAACCAAAGCAACTCTGTGCATTGAGCGACATAAATAAAGTGGCAATTCTGATGAGGAGAGAAAGAACTCAAATCTGTTGAAATCTTACATAGAAACGAAAATAACTTTCAACCAAATTGAGCAGCCGAAGTGAAGTGAAGTGAAGTTGTAAAAATGCCCTCTAGCCCATATTTCCCTTTTTTGTTGTACTTATTGTTGTTGTTGTTGCTGTGGTTGTTGTTGTTGGCAGCACCAAACAATGCTCGACCAAATTGCAACAAAATTTCGCGTGTGCACTCCAAAATTTTCAAGTGCAATGTTATAAAGGAGCCTTCCGCCCCCAGTCAGAATGTCTGCTGCATTTTTATATATACCCTGTAGGCATACGTAATTACCTAGAGCATATTGGTGTATTTGGCATAAAAGATATAAATAAATATTAGCATAATTGTACAGTTGAATAAATATTAATAAAATTAATAATTTTAAAATATTTCGAATGTGTTCAATAATTTAATAAATCTTGTAAATATAAAGCTTAATTTAATTTGACTTTCTAAAATGATTTAAGTTTTTTGGAGTGCGTTCAATTCAATAAATATTTATTTCAAATATAGATTTAAAATTTTAAAATTTAAAATTCCTATTAAATATAAATATATTTCAATTAAACTATATCATTTTCAAAGAAATCTTATAAGATTTAATAATTTATAATTTCATTATTTATTAGTATAATTTTATTTCATTTCATTTTGCATAATTTTCTAAGATTTTTCGAGTGAGTTCTATATGTCTGTTTGAATAGTTTGTCCATGACAGAAGAATTAAATCAAAATACAGGGCATTGCTTAGTCGTTCATTTGTTCTTCTTTTTCTGGCACATACTTAGTAGTTTCTTTGTTGAAATTTGCACAAAATTGCAAATAACTTGCAATCAAGGTGCACAGGCTAGTAACTTTGCCGTCTCGACTCTAAGGCGTGGTTGGGGGCGTGGGTGGGTTGGGTGGTGCAACGGTTGGCATTGCATTTCCCTAAACGCCGTCGCGTCTGAAAATCAATTTAAGTTAACTCAAGTCTATTGTTTCAGCGTCTGCTGCAGCTTTAAGCAAGTCGCAGTCTCAGTCTCAGTCTCCGACTCAGTCTTAGTCTCAGTCTCAGTCTGAGTCTCAGTTTTAGTCTCACTCTCAGCCATGCTTTTCATTCCATTTTAGTTAAGTTTTTTTTTTGTTGCCTGTCGCCAGGAATTTTTATGAGCTGCTGTCGCTGATGTCGGGCCTTCTAGCCTGAAACTAGGAGCTGCTCCTGCTCCTGCTCTTTCTGCTGGTGCTTGTTAATATTTCACCTAGATTGATACGCTTGGTAACTGAGCAAGTGTCCGCAGTGGCAAGTGGCATCGGCAGCTGCAGCATGAGAAGACTGGAAAGTGGAGGGAACAAAGGAATTTCATTATATGCATCCGAAAGCCAAAGTCAAAGGACAAAGACATGTTTTTAATAGTTTCGCATGTTTGCTCAGTTGAGGTTTTTTTCAGTCTCTTCTAATTTCATTTTTTTGTTTTTTTTAATGCAGTCTGAAAGTTTTCAGATTTTTGCTTCGCCATTTCTGCATAGAGTTGCATATTTAAGCAGCGAACTGTGCTAACAGAATGGAGCAATTTTTAGACAAAAAGCTAGTCTAATAAGCGTCTAAAAAACGTTCAGATTTACTATATCAGTTTTAGGAGCTAATTGTGTCTCTCTTTGTAGTTTTATAAAATAAGTTGGCTTTGTAATAATTGAAGTTTTATAGTCTTAATTTGATTATTATTACAATAAAATATATTTAGCGTTTTATTTCATTTAACATACCCCAACTTACGGACAGTTTTTACAAGAGAATTATACAATAAAAGAATTGGTATTAAAATAATATTTTTATTTTATGGAATTATCTCTCATCTCAGTGAAGAATAAATTTAAGCTTTTAAATAACACATTCATATTTTAATAAAGATTTTGAACTTATTAATTTACAAGTTAGTATGAAATAAAATATCGATCTTTTAGCAAATGCGATAGAACATGATGATTCTAAATATCTATCTATATATCCTGTGCTTATTGGTGTTTCCTAACAGAGGTAGTGCCCTAAATTTAACAATTATTGATAAAATAAGTCATTGTAATAGTGCGAATTCGATGGCGGTAATTCTAAAAACGGTAAGTATTCACAGAGAAAAACTATGAATAATCGAATATATAATAATTATCTAATATGTAATATATAGTACATATATGTTTCTTATATAGCTATCTGGCATCTGGTATGAGGTAGCACGAATACCCAATTTTAATGTGATAGAGTGTTTGAATGTAACGGTGCCGGCAACAGCTGATACGGTGCTCAACCTGGAGCTACGGTACATTAATACCCTAAAAAGTCAAAGATTGCCCGTAAAGGAAACAATATCATATCCATGGGATGAGACCACTCAACAAGGCGTATTCGTTAAGAAGTACGGCACAAGCAAAGTTCAAATATCAGTAATATATAAAATAATGTTGACTGATTATACAAATCTTGTGATATTATGCGGTTACTCGCCAGCATCGCCGGTGCCGCTGTTAAAAGTATTCTCACGCACACCCAAGCTCAATTCGAATATTGAGAGTCGAATCAAAGAGATGGCTCATGTGCAAGGGTTTGAAAAGAATATACACTGGTCTGAACAATCACCCGATCGTTGTAACAGAGCATTGCGAACCTTTAATAGCATAAATGGAATAAATTCTATATTTTTAATGATAATAGTACCGTATCTGCTTAATTCAGGAATTGTATCGTAAAAGTAATTAAATAATCTCGATTATAACCATAATCGCAAGTGTATATATACAGGGTATACACCCATTATTCAAAGAATCACTGCCCCAAAAAAAAAAAAAAATTGGAGAAAGCATGCAAGAACGGTAATTATTTCATAATAGAGTACGACTGACAGCAATTGTATGGCGTAGGCAACTTTTGATAAAGAAAACATTGAATTGATAAGAATTGGAAGTGAATTACTCATGCTCAGCACGGCTGGAGACCGTATCAGCTGTAGGTCAGCTCACTGTTAGAATAATAATAACATCATTAGTTGAGCTTTACGTATTTTATAGCGACTGACTACAATTGCCTGATAAGCCATATGTCATTATCAATGTGTAGCTCACCCTCAGATACGCTCAGACCGTAACTCAGTCGGTCTGCGGATGTGAGAGAGTACGGATCTTGAAATGGAAACGAAAATACGGCTCGTGTCGCTGCTCTTGCTCGTGGTCTCTCTCATTTGTGAGAGTGAGCAATCGAAGTATACGGATGCTGCCATGAGGTTCAATTGCAACCAAGATGTGCCTGGCATTCATCTAAATTTGGAAGCAGTATGTAGACCTATACAAATAAATAATAAATGTCGATTGTATGTGACTCAATAATTGTGAAAAGTGTATGTGTGAATGAATGGAGAGAGAGTTTATAGTATATACATTCATACAACCATGTGCATTTAACATATATTATATACATTCATGTTTAGATGCCATTCATATATAATAATATAATTATTTTAAAGGCCATGTTTATATTTTCTCAATTGTGTTTACGGTTCTATTGTGCATGTATTATAGCTATCGGGCACTTGGTATGAGATAGCTCGCGTGCCCCATGCCGATGTGATGATCTGTTTGAATGTCACGGTGCCGGCGACGGCCGATGAGCAGTTGGATTTGGACCTGCAGTACATAACCACATTCAAAGGTGAGCGATCAGCTGTGAAGGAAACAATATCATATCCCTGGAATGAAGACTCACAGAACGGCACTTTTAAGAAGACGTACGACGGCTTCATCAATATAACCGTCACATATAAAATGATGTATACGGATTATAAGAATATCGCATTGTTGTGCGGCTTTGCTGGACTCTCACCCATACCTCTAATGAAGATATTATCGCGTCAACGTACGGTAGATCCAGTAATCGAGAAGTATATCAAGGAGGAGGCACGAAAAAGTGGTTATGCTGAATATATAATATGGACGGAACAATCGCCCGATCGTTGTAATGCGGCCGTACGCCCAAGTACTACGATCTTAACTCTATTCGCATTCGTTGTTTTATGGCTCCTGCCTAAGTGAAGTCCTCTAATATGGATATCGATAAATTATATAATAGACATTGTTTTATAGTTTTAATATCTAGTTTAGTACTCTTAGTTTTATCGTAGTTTAAAGAAAGAAAAATGTACGCATGACAGCCGAAACGTAATTTGATAATTATAATTTATACGACTTGATAATTTACTAGCCATAATTTCATTTAAAATTTATAGAGTTAGGTAAGCAACGATTCGGTATATCTGTTCCTATTTCAACACGGAACAATCTAGAAAATAGAAGCATATTTCATGTAAAATATAAACAATGATTGGCACATTTTCAATCATAAACAATGTTTTCCGTGTTATTTTTAAACCTTTTTTTTTGCTCTGTTGCCGTCGCAAAATCGTTTTTATAATGAAACCAAGATAAGCGAAGTGTTATCAATAAAAAAAGCGCCACTTCTAGCTGTACTTTTATATTTATATATTTTGAGTACATTCAAGTTCTTTTTTCCTGCTTTAAGTGCACGTTTCTTTTTATTTCTTTAATATCTGCATAACTTTTTCTAGCAATTTAACATGAATTCTTTTTCAAGTTTGTTTCGTTTGTTTTTAAGCGTTTGGTATACCCTATCTGCTGATACTTGTATAGGCTACGCATGACTTTCAATATTATTATAGAATTTTACGAAAATTTTGAAAAAGTTAAAAGTATTGTTAACTAAAAGTACTAAGTAAAAAAATGTAATATATATGAATTATGCAAAATTTACATTATTTTTATTTTTTATTATTATTTTTGTTGAGGTTATGCAATGTTTTTTGTATTAAAATAAGTAAATAATAAATAAAATGAATTGAATAAATAAAAATTTAAATTATTAATATTTAAATAAATAAAAACTAAATAATAAATATTATTAATAAATAAATATAAATATATGTAAATAAATATATGCAATTAAATATAAGTATTGAAAAGCTGTACCACCTACATAGTGCCTTATTTGTGGATATTTTGTCGTTTATGCACTTAATACTACTTAAACTGTTCATTCCAGGGTATTTTCTCGTTCATACACCAAATGTTAGGCGTGTTTTTGATCCATCTGCTTTCACGCTGATAAGCGATTTGTATTCACATTAAGTCAAGCATGCATATATTGAAGCAAGCCGAGAGAAAGATGGATTTCTACCAGTCCAGTCAGTCAGCGGTTGGTCAATGAAGACAGGAGTAGGGAGTTGGGAGAGGGTGTTGGGTGGAGGTGGTATTGAATTGAGGTCAAAGCGTTGTGGCACGGCTAAACAAGTGCAATTTTTTTGGTAGCATGCAACAAAGCGGCAAGAATGAAACGAGTGAAATGAACGAGAAACGCACACAATGCATAGCCGCAATGAAGAATTTTCCATTTTCTTGGCAATTTTCATTTTCATAAACTGCGCTGCTGCCAAAATGGTTAGCACAAAATGAAGCGTATGAAATGAAAATGCTTTAAGTAGCGCCACAAGCAGCGTTTAGCGTTTCAGCTTCAGCTTCAGCTCCTGCTGCAGTCGCTGCCTTTTCCTTTTGCCTCTGCTCCAGCTTCAGCTTCAGCTTCATTGGGTTTTTGGGTGCGGCAAATACTTGGCATGGCTTGGCCTGGCCAGTTGCTTTGGTTGCGTCTGGTCAGGCTGGCCCGTTTGGCTTCTGGCTTCTAGCTGTTGGCTATCATCTACCTCCCTCAATCCATCTCTTTCTCTCTCTCTCCCTCTCTCGCTCTCTCTGTCTCTCTCTCTCTCTCTCCTTCTCTCTCTCTCTTTCTGTCTCTCTTTTGGTCCCTCTGAAGAGCTGGAATCAATGAAGTGCAAATCGGTGGCGCATTGTGGGCACTTTCATTGATTTGATGCGTTTGCGTGCGGCTTGCGGTTGTTGCATGCTTCACTTGCCACACAGCTCTGCAGCTTTGGCCACTATAGACGCTGCTGCTGTTGCTGTTTACCTAAAGCCAAGCCAAGTGAAATTGAAAGCCCTTTCGAAGTATTCACCCGCATTTCCCTCCCTTTGCAATCTCTCTAGCTCACTCTCTTTGCCCTAGCCATAATTGTCCCTGGCTCTTGGCTCTTGGCTCTTGCAGTGCTTCTGTGTTGGCTTTAGGTAATAGCCCTAGCCCTGTGAATATGTGTATGTGTGTGTGTGTGTGTGTGTGTGTGTGTGCACAACATGATTACTTGGCTAAAGCCGATTCAACGTAAATCATGCGATGACTCTGCGAAAATGGCGCAAACATGCAAACCCTTTAGCCCCCAAACACACTCTATCTCTCTCTTACACACACTAGAACTGTACTACTTACTCTCCTACTCTATTTTTCTCTCTCTTTCTCCGTCTCTCTCTCTCTCTAATCTCAAAAACTACACAAAAGCGAAAGTTAATGTAGCACATGAGGTCGTCGCAAATTCAAAAAAAAAAGAGTTAACAAGGTAAACGCAGTCGTAGGGTTGCCTACGTGGTTCAATTACTTTTTGACATTTTCTTTTAATAAATCTACAGCATGCAGCCACAACCCACATAACTCAAAAGTCAGGGACACATGAAAGAGGCAAAGGTAGCGACTGCCATAAAATCAATGTGACCTCTTAGAGTATTTAGATCTTGCTTTAGACATGGCTTAAAGGTTGCATTGATTTATGCCACCCTATTACGAATTTTAGTTAAACGATAAAGAAATGATTACTTTAAAATATTATTTCCACATTTGTATTCACTTGCATTTTTAGCTGAGATATATATAGATATATAGATAATATATTTAACTTAAAATGCAACCGCTGCAATGTAGCCAATTTAATCAATTATCGGTACGAATCTGTCTAGATTTTAAATTATTAATTTACTCAAACATTTCCTATCTGGATATCGATTGTTTTTCAGAATTTATTAATTTTGTGTGTCTCACTGAAATATATATATGGATTGGTATTGCATCGAATTTTGATTGTAATTTTTGAAAGTACGAAAATTCCTAGACATTTTGAGATTCCTGACCAAATTAGTTCGATTTTGAAGATTGGATGCCAAAATGTGCCAAGTTTAATAGAACCAGTTTACGTAGAGATAGATATTTGAAGTGAGTTGAACAAATACGTTGAAAAAATACTGCTTAGTATTAAATAATATTATATAGGATAAGTATATTGATTTTCAAAAAATACTGCTACGTATGAATTAAGACTAATTCTTTAAATAAAGTATTATGTGCGACAGACATTGAATATACATAATTATTCCATTATATAATATGTAATCTTTTTGTACGTATTAGCTATGGATTAAAGCTCAAGTAGAGATAAATTTTATTATACAATATTATAGATAATAATTACAAAAACTTGTCTATTATTTTATCCCTACAGTTGAGCATTCTGATTTGTTATCTGAAAGCGGAATGAAAGCCATTATTCAGCGAAGCGTTGACAAATTAAGTGTCTGACAAAATCAGATCAAGAAATTTGCATTTGCATAGCCAGCGTCTGTCTCAATAAATGTCAACTTAATTAAATTTAACAGACTTCCACACACACAGAGAAACACTCACTCACACGCACACACTCACACACACATACAGAGCAGTCGAAAGGAAGAAAATGTGGAAAATAAATGGGATTGCGATTGCGTTTTGCAGCGCCACAAAATATGCGCGTTAAATAACATGTTAGGAATAACATGTAGCAAAGCGCCAGCCGAGTGTGCTCGACTCATAGATGACAGTGAAGTATGCTCTAACAGAATGTCTTCGAAGGAATTCAACAATATGATCTAAGAATGTTGGAAATGCTTTGCATTTGAAATCATTTGAAAGAACTTGAAATAATTCTAGACATTTTTGATCTGTTAGTAAGCCCTGACTTCAATGACTACAGGGTATATGCAGGGTAAGGTGCTAACACACACAGCAAAGAAAAGGAGCTGAGTATGCTTTAGGTATGGCAGAAGAGAGAGAGTTGTAGAGAGGGGGGGGGGGACAAGAAATGTGCTCGTAAAAATCCAATGAAAATCGATTGACGTTTAAAGTGAAATTGCACAATGTTGGCAATAAAATGTTGGCACTGTAAAATATATATATATATATATATATATATATATATGTCGGCAGAGTCGCTGCAGTTGCACTTGCAGCACAGACAAGGGTTACAGGGTTGCAGGGTTGCCAGATCTCGTTGCT